>CM068968.1:65294174-65304825 GCA_035128595.1 Eptatretus atami | reverse complement strand
TAATGTATAGCAACCTGGGTGTTTCAGGGTAGTTTTATAACAATTAATTTTTCGCTCCCCTGGAACGACGTTCCGGGGAGCTTACGGGATGGTGTGCCGTCTGTCCGTCCATCCGTCCATTCGTCCACAAATACTTGCAACTTCTTCACTAAAATTACACATACGATTTCGATGAAACTTTACCACAATGTTCATCACAGTGTACGTACCAAAGTTTTTTCATGGCATTAAAAATAATCTGGCCCGAAAGGGGTCCATGGGGGTTGACCCCCAAAATATGTATTTGCTTTCTTTTCTGAAACTACACACACAATTCTGATGAAACTTGACCACAACCTCGATCGCCTGATGTACCAAAGTTTGTTCACACCATTAAAAAAAAATCCATACGTATTTACTTTCTTCTCCATTACATATTTTGTGGCTCATCCATGCCTACCAGTGGTTCCTGGTTACCTTATGCACCGCTACAGGTGAGACCCCAGGGGTATTGCCCCATGTTTTTCATCTCTACTAATAAATGTGTGTGTGTGTGTGTGTGTGTGTGTGTGTGTGTGTGTGTGTGTTTCATTAAGCATAACATTCTCTGCGAACTCCCCTACCCCACCACTCCCTCTTTTTGTCCCATCCTCATTCCCACACCCCTAACACAATGCAGCATCCTTACACACCCCTCTGTCTCTCTCTCTCTCTCTCTCTTCTCTCTCTCTCTCTCTCTCTCTCTCTCTCTCTCTCTCTCTCTCTCTCTCTCTTCTCTCCTTCTCTTCTTCTCCAACGTATCTGGAAGTGGTAGCCAGACGGTGGTTATCTCCATTCGTGTCTGGACGGTGGATCTCCGGACGTGTCCAGACGGTGGTTATGTCCAGATGGACCTTCCCCTCACACTGCCTTCCCTTGCCCCCCCCTCCGCTGCCTCCCCTTGCTCTTCCCTCCTTACTCCCCACCCCTCCTCATTCCCACTCCTTCCTCGTTTCCCCCTCAACTCTATCACCCTCCCTCTCCCTCCTCGCTCTCCCACCCCTCCTCACCCCCCACCACTTCTTGGTCTCCTTCCCCTTACCCTATCCTCCTCCTTTCTCCACCCTCTCTGCTCCCCTCCTTATTACCCCCCCCCCCCACTTCCTTAATATTCCCATCAGCGAAGCAACAGTTGTATTTGCTAGTACAAAATAATATATTCTTTGGGATTATTTTATCGAAGAATGGAGTTTGCATTTAAAGTCAAGGCTCGTGAAAGAGCGAGAACACTGAATGGATCAGGATGCAACAGGACAAAAGGACAGCATAGAGAGGGGGGTGGGGACATCAACAGCAGGATTGAAGGCCAAGATAGAGGCTGACTTGGACAAATAAGGGACGTGGGGAGGGGTGGCAGGATAGGATACATGTGGTGGAGAGATCGATACAGAAGGAAACTCCAAGGAGGGAAAACTGGAACTTGGAAGAGGCAGGGATTGGGTGGGGTTAACGAGCGAAGAAAAGATCATGGTTTAGGATTGGGCACAATCTGAGATGGTGGTGAACAGCTGTCTTGAAGACCTGGAGGGAAGAACGAGATTAAAGAGAATGTGGAAGTTGGCTCCACAGGTGAGAAAAAAAGAGCAACAAAGGAGGGGAGATGAGCAGTGACACTGCATTTAGGTAGTTTCACCAGAAGGGGGTTGAATGTGGACCTCTCGGAACCTGGGGGGGGGGGGGGAACAAACCACGGAAAGAGCAGAGGGTGCAAGAAAGACAACCAGCTTTGCTTTGTGGTCGATCCTTTGCGGAATCGAGTTTGCGGTCACATGGGCGATGCTTCGAGATACAACTTTTAATCATGAGGATCCAAACTCTGTTCACATTTAAAATCCGGTTCCATTTCATTGAGCCGGGATCACCGTCGATTTAGACCAATTGGATCATTACCATCATTAACACCGAGGGTCACGTTCTTGCACCTGACTCCATTTGGCCCTGGACGTGAAAGAAGCCCGATTTACCTATTGAGGGTTCAATTATTTAATATTATCCACCTCTTATTTCAATATCCGATGGCATGTCGAAAGCAGTGTGTTGGGTTTAACATAAAAAGGTTTAACATTGAGGTGGTGTTCCATGTTTCACGTTTCCTACCTGTATTTAAACACTACCGCAATTATTGCTTGGCTGCGTTAAGCCAAATGGTGTTGAAATGATTGTTGCGCACACACATACGACTCATTAGGAATCAAATGTTAAGCGATCGTGGTGTGTCTGTTCTCACGTACAACAGGCGCATGCCTTTACACGAACATCCCATGGCGCCCAGAGCCGGCGTACGGCGAGGTCGACAGCTTCCCCAGCTGCCCACCAAGGACAGAGGTGAGATCGAGTTTGTTCTTTGAATCAACAGGGGCGCAACACCTGAAACGATTGTTGCTTTCACAGTCGGAGTCAGGTCGCTCGTTTCAGAACATACAACACGTACATTTACAACTGTTTGAACTCTCAAACTCGAGAAGTTTCTCGCTTCTCGTAACGTCCCACACTCTCAACGGAATGTGAGAACATTTAAACGTACAGTTTTTGGTTTCAAGGAATGGGATCGTTCCGGTGAATCTGATCTCCGCTCTTATTACAACACCTTGTTCTCTCCACGCTTCTGGACACCACCCTGGACTCGAAGGTTTTCCTTTTTCATCAACACCGACCCGTCCATCTTTTCTTCCACGCGACGTCGTGTTCTTACAGGACTCTTTCCTTGCTCATCTGCTCTTCTTCCAGACCCTCTTCGATCTTGTCATCTTGCTTAGAGCTATCCTGATTTACAGGCGGAGGCTCGGAGGGGAGCACTTGCGTCTGTTACTTGCTTTCTCTGTCTTAGGGAGGCGAACTGTGTAAACACCTTCCAGTCAGCAGGTCTTTGCCCTCCGTCGTACAAGATGTTGTACGTGAGGATTTGTAAAAAGGGGGAAAAAAAAAACAGATTTTGATAATTTTGTAACCCAGGTCAATATCTCTCAAATTCCGGCCACATCTCCTTTATCCAATATCTTTGTGTGTTGTTTTCTTACCATTGGCCAAGGCCTGCTCAAGCTCTGTGCAGTTCTTTAGTAAGACGTCTTCCTGACATAGAAACTATTGAAAAGGCAATGCAGTCAAGAACTCTCAACGAAAGCACTTTAAAAGTTATGATCCACCACCGTGTACCTTTTTACTTTCACATCAAATATACATTTATTACCCCGAGTGACACACAAAGCGGAATTAAGCAATTGGTTCACTTTGTCTGTCTGTCTACAAACGCCAGTGTATGATTGAGGAAGAACTTGATTTAATTTGAATGTTTCATTTTGAACACTAATCTGAAAACAAACCGCCAGTTTAGCAGTAGTTTGGCTCTGAATTTGCCCCGATCGCGCACGCGCAGAGAGCAGTGAGCCAGTGAGGTCATATTTTACTCTCTGTCTGACTGTCTGGCATTCAAACAAAATCGATAATCATTCCAAGCAGGAACCTTACTGTTTTTGATGACGTCATAAAGCACACAAAACAACAGGCACGAATAACGAATATAACGTGTTAAATAAGGTGGTGTAAAAGATACTGCGTCAACGTCGGTAAACTTCCGGGGAAAAAACATTTCTACAACCTTTAAAATCTTTATTTAATTTTAATTGAATTACATACTTCAACGCGAGAACAAAAAAAAAAATCACCTTTTTGGCACTTTCCTCACCTTTTCTTGAGCAGTGTCGTACCTGGACAAAATTTTACATCATCTTGACCAATCAAATTTGCCGCTCGCACACCCTGCTCAAGTCCTTGTTCGTCAAGACTGCGCGGTGTAAGGAGTTCCATGAACTCTAGTTACCCTCGCCGAAGGAGAGGGTATTGCGTTTCGGTCCGTCCGTCCTGACTACTCATGTGGAATTATTTAATCATAATTATGACGTCATAGGTCATGTGGTGTGGCAGCCATATTAGATTTACCCTAAAACCTATAAAAAAAAATATTCTTCTCCAGAATGGCTGGACAGATCGAGGGGAAACTTCACACAAATGTTCCCCAAGCCTTGGGTGTACAAGTTTTTTTTCAGGAATAATTGATAGGTCACATGGTTTGGCAGCCATATTGGATTGAAGAATAATATTAAATAATGTTTTCTGTGCAACCACTTAATCAATCGACATGAAACTTCACATTTATGATCTAGTGGTGATGGGGAATATGTGTTTTAAATTTCAACTTGATCGGACACATGGTCTGGCAGCCAGAATTATTTAATTTTTTGATCTGGGTTCTTTTTTTAATTATTTTTTTGATTTTTTTTTGTTTGTTTTTTGGAATAACGCTCACTTGGCTGCACCTGGATGGGTTTGAGTTTGGAGAAGTAGCAGCTGAAATGTGAATCCTATCCAGGTTCCTCATGATGACTTCCATCTTTTCTTTTTGCTTGTTCAGGTTCCTTCTGATGATTCTAATGCAGGACTTGCACCTATTTGGTCTTCCATTTGATTTGAATTGAATTTATTTTAATCCCATTCTAAATTAAATGTAATAATAATTTTAAAAATGTCATGGGTCAGGGTCAGGTGTCCAATCAAAGCGGGGTTGCATCAAAGCGGGACGTCTTGGTACCCGGTCATCACTGCCAGCAGTTATAAAGTGGCAGTTCTAATTATGTCTCTTATTAATTACCTAACACACCAGTTGTAAATATGTCTCATTATTTACCGAACACACCAGTTGTAATTATGTCTCATTACGTAACATACCAGGACACAAACGCCACACAAAACAAATCCTGGTGAGGGTCTGCAATCTCTGATTGATCCTTTTCTTGTTTTCCATGTTTTATTTTAAAGATTTTTTTTTTTCCTGATTCATTTCATTTAATGTGATAATTAGAATGTCGTCTCTGGCATGTCCAACAGCATCCTTTGATGGCAGTGAATTTATCTGGCAGTCTAAACCGGGACCTGGTACCTACACACAGCCTGCCAGCCGTCCAAGTTCCAGTGTGGAGTGCCGGGAAGCCTACGGGAAGGTAAGGCAGGAATTTGTAAACAAACAAGATGATGCTTTCATCATTGCGCTGTCCAATTGAATGGGAAAACCTTTATTCGGGTGGATCACTTTACAAGTTCAGTTTGTGTTCAAGCCGTGCTGGTCGCCAGACGGAAGGCGATTACAGACGTAGTGTCATAAGGAATGTGCACGGGCTGATTAATTTCAAGAGAAATAAACAGTAAAAGGAATCCTAATGGAAGACTAGTCTTTATTAAAGATTAGAGTTGGTCTCCATCAGTGATATAATACGGACAATTAATTTTCTCAACCGACAGAGAGACATGAGGCCTTCGCACTCTCTCTCTCTCTCTCTCTCTCTCTCTCTCTCTCTCTCTCTCTGTCTCTCTGTCTCTGTCTCTGTCTCTGTCTCTGTCTCTGTCTCTGTCTCCCTCTGTCTGTCTATGGCTCTCACTGTCTCTCTCTTTCTCGCATTGTAGAGGGGTTCGTGACCGAAACGGCGCTTCACCTCCTTTCTCACAATGATTTTCACACCTGTCATCAACATTCCATTGAGGAAATTCCAAAGAAACTCTGGACTGATTGATTTTAGCTGGAAACTTGAATCGTGTATGTCAGGTCAAGAAACCGATACACCAGACTGACGACGAGGCTTAACGGAGCCGGGATTACTTTCCAGAGGGTGTGAAAACTGAAGATAATTATAATTATTACGATGTAGTAATTGTAAGTTCCCTGTTCGTGGAAAGTCCTGAAATTCGCACAAAGGTTGTTTGAAATATTAATTTAACAATGTATAATTAATTCATCTTCTCGAGGGTTAACCCACGCGCAGATCATACTTTTACAGAGCTGGGTGGAGTGTAGGTAAGGGGTGTGTTGGCAAGGTTTCAGCATGAGACTTCACTGTGATCTTCAGGTTCTATTAAAAGAATAAATTTGCAAGAAGAAGTGTTTATAATTACCTCGGCAGCAACCTGGGAAGAGAATGTGTGACGTGGACAATGAAAGGAACTGGCACTGGGAAGTGTCCGGTTAGGGAGGGACTGTAGCATCGTGCAGGGAATGATTGGCTGTACCTCATCCGAAGGATACGTATGTGAACCACAAGTCTGAGTGTTACCGCGCCACCTTCATCGAGCTACCTTCATCACGAGTAGCGGATGAAGGCACACATTGTTCCGGTGCATTTTGTCGAATGAGACCAAATGTGAAAAAACATCACCCGAACGGCCTAACTGGATATACCATTATGCTGTTAATATTTAATTGTGGCCTCACCTGTCATTGGGCCAGATTCACCTGTGAGCTTTCTGTTTCTGAGCGTCAAGCCACCTGTTGAATTGTGCCAGCGTGGGTGCCGCATTGTAAAGTATGCCCTCCTTTGGATGGCGCTTCGACACTGCCATCCTGTGTGCACTCTTGAGCACTCGAGACCGTGGTGAATGACGTAGGCCCTCGGGATGTTACAACGTGCACGTAGACCCATCTAGTGAGATTATAATGGGCTGCGTACCTTCATGAAAATGCACTTTTAAATGAATGATAAGGTCCAGAATGTACTCAGTTACAATGATCTGGTTAATTTGGTGTTCCTCGTCCCAAGGTGAAGCACCTGCAGCACCACAACGGCAGCATATAAGCAAATATAACCACCAAACGGCGGTGCATAATAGGACTGCCCAAGGTTCCCTAAATTGTGGTTTAACTCCTTCAGCGATGTTCCACGAACGCCGTGTCGGTTTCCTTTTTTCGTGTATTAATTGTTTAATTGTTAATTGGCACATTTTTATCCTTTGTGTTGATGAAACGCTTCCTCAGGATAACTCAATTCCTCAGTATGACCCCAATCCCTCATTCAGCTGGTTCTCAGCCACATTGGAAACCTCAACGTCCAGGAGTCGTTGCCGCTCGTGCGCACACGTTACCTGTTACCTGTGTTGCAGGAGAGCATGTCCGCACGTTCATCGGACAGTGATATCAGCGATGTTTCCGGCGTGTCTCGCACGAGCAGCACCAGCTTTGTGTCCGCACAGTCTGAACGTCTGCAAGGCAAGCACGTGTTGTAAGTACAATGTGTATCATCCGCTCAGGGTCTGAGTGTGAGGTTTTGTTTTGTTTTACCCTTGTGTAGATTTTGTTCACAGGCCCCCACATTTTCTGCTGTCTCCAGTCCGCCTGGGCGTCCCCATCCTCGACGGTTGGCCGTGCCTTCACGAGGAGCGCTCCTCAAGAGCAGCAGCGTCGGTGGAGACATGTACGCAATCGAGCGGCAGGACGGCAGTCAGTCGGATACCGCCGTGGGTGGTTGCTCCATGGATGGCAAGAAGCGAAGAGGAAGCATCGGGGCACGCGTCGTCGCCATGGTTGGCAGACCCAACCGTAGCCGCAGTGCCTCCCAGCTGCCAACGACAGGTGAAACATTTGAAGAGCGACCCCAGTAAATTAATCCTAGTTACCCTGTACACCTCATTCGCCTCCGCGGTACCACCTCATTTATCAATTATAAACCAAAAGAGGTGGTGTTAACATTGTACAGGAATTTAGTGAGGGCCAATCTAGAATATTGTGTGCAGTTTTGGTCACCACAACTCAGGAAGGACATAGATGCCATAGAGAAGGTTCAGCGTATGGCTACTAGATTGATTCCGGGCTTAGCTAGACTCAGCTATGAGGAGCGGTTGAAGGAGACAGGGTTTTATACACTACAAAGAAGGTGGTTACGAGGAGATATGATAGAGATGTTTAAGATCATGAAGGACGTGGACAGGATAGGTGCAGTGAAGGTTTTCAACAGAGTGGACATTGTTAGGAGCAGGGTCCATAGCTTGAGGGTAAATAAGATGAGAGTTAGGACAGTTTTAAGGTGAGGGTCTTTCAGTCGGAGAGTGCATGGGATGGTCTCCCAAGAAAGGTAGTGGCAGCAGGAGGGATGGATTGGTTTAAGTGGGATTTGTTTAGGTTCCTAGATGCATTGCAGACGGGGGAGGGTAGTGGGGGGGGGGGGGGGGGGGGGGGGGGGGGGGGTATGGGGATATTGACTTGTGTGGATGGGAGGTAGCTTGCATATGGATGGGTGACTGTACTTGGGTTGGTGTAGTGCAGGCATGATGGGCCGAATGGCCGCCTCTTCTTGCACCAAAGTTCCTTGTTTGTCCTTGTGAAGTGATTTACATGATGCGAATTTTGGGTTAAATTGACCAGTCCGTTCGATTCCGATCGCCAGGTAGTTATACGGACGTACAGTTTTAACAGACACTTTGGTCTCGTTTTTCATGGTGATGAACACGTTCATCACCGCATCCGGTGTGGTGCACCGATCGAGCGTAACACCCTCACCATGGCACAGCTTGAGTGCGAACAAGGTGTGCTCTCAAAAACTCTCTGTGACGTTTAACTTAACTCTCTGGAATAGTGGCGGTAGGGGGCACTGCCTCACAAAGGAAGCTGCCCCCTCCGGGAGGCTTAAGTCTGCTGACCTATCTGCAGTGGCACGCACACATAAATCACCCCCACGGTACGCTTTGTCAGAGTAGGCCATTTGGCCGGGACCCTGCCAAGAGTTTGAATAATTCGACATGAAGGTGAACTTTACAACATACACAGAGTCACTAAAGAGATGGTTTTTACCTCTTTCTGTATCTGCACATCGTTGCATCTCATTTTAAAAAGTGGGAACAGATGTTGAGAACGAGGAGATGAAGGGAAGGGGGTTCATTTTGCATGAAAGTAGGACAGTTTGAACAATATCCCCATTGTCCATGTGTAATATGTATTTGGGCCTAATCTAGTCCAAAAAGGAAGAATGTTTAAAATACGGTTTACATTTAAACGAGCAAATACAACCCGTCGCTTCGCTGACAGGGATATTAGGCGGGGGGAGAAAGAGGGAAGGGAGGGAGAGAGGAAGGAGGGGAGGAATAGAGGAGAGAGGGGAGGCAGAAAGGACAGGAGGAGGGAAGGAGAGAGGGGAAGGAGAGAGGGGAGGGAGAGAGGATGGAGGTAGGTGAGGGAGAAAGGATGGAGGGGAGGGGGGGGAGAGAGAGAGAGAGGAAGGGGAGCAAGGGGGGTGAGGAGGGGTGGGGAAGCCAGGAGGGGGGAGCTAAGAAGGGGGAAGAGCAAGGAGAGGGGTGGGGAGAGTGACACCTCACCAAACGTTGCTTTACACTTTGGGAGGGTGGGGGTGGGAGTGATGAGGAGGGCGGAAGTGGGAAGGAGTGGGGATTTGGGATTAGGTAAGTGTGAGGGGGGGGTTCTCAACTTGTGTTTGATAGTGGGGCTTGTGGAGAAAGGGGGGGAGTAGGAAGTAGTACAGGATTGAATGAAATGGGTATGTTAAAACAGCATGCGGAGATTGCCGGGAGATGTCCATAGGGGTGGAGAGGGAAGTCGGTTTGGAGGAGGTAAGTGTGAGGGAAGGTGGAGGGAAGGCAGTGGGAGGGGTGGGTAGAGAAGGCAGTGGGAGGGTGGGAAGGGAAGGGAGCTTGTATACCCTGTGTACCCACCCCATCCCTCCCTTCCACAGATTTCCTCATGTCTCTGTTCACCACTGTTTTGTCCTTCCCTTCCCCCTCCTCCCCCCCCCCTCTTATATCCTGCTCCCCTTGTACATTCTGTGTGTTAGCTCTCATATTAGCCTTGACATTGTATTTAAAAAAACAAGGGGGGGGGACAGAATCGACAGTTGGTAATGTAACAAAAAGGTACAGAATATACAGGTAGTCATATAACAAAAGGTACAGAATACACAGGATAGTAATATTCCAAAAGATACAGAATACACAGGTGGTAATATAACGTAAGGTACAGAATATACATGTAGTAATATAATGTAAGGTACAGAATATACAGGTTGTCACATACAAAAGGTACAGAATACACAGGTCGTAATATCAAAAGATACAGAATACACCGGTGGTAATATAACGTAAGGTACAGAATATACATGTAGTAATATATGTAAGGTACATAATATACAGGTTGTCACATAACAAAAGGTACAGAATACACAGGTAGTCGTATAACAAAAGGTACAAAATACAGGTAGTAATATAAAGTAAAGTACAGAATATACAGGTCGTAATACAAACGTAAGGTACAGAATATACAGGTAGTCATATAACAAAAGGTACAGAATAAACAGGTAGTCATATAACAAAAGGTACAGAATATACAGGTTAAGTCATATAACAAAAGGTACAGAATAAAAGGTAGTCGTATAACAAAAGTACAAAATATACAGGTAGTAATATAAAGTAAGGTACAGAATATACAGTCGGTAATACAACGTAAGGTACAGAATATACAGGTAGTCATATAACAAAAGGTACAGATACACAGGTAGATATAACGTAAGGTACAGAATATACAGGTCGTAATACACGTAAGGTACAGATATACAGGAGTAATATAACGTAAGTACAGAATATACAGGTAGTATAACATACGTACCAGGTACAGAAATACAGGTAGTAATATAACGTAAAAGCGTACAGAATATACAGGTTGTCACATAACAAAAGGTACAGAATACACAGGTCGTAATATTCCAAAAGATACAGAATACACCGGTGGTAATATAACGTAAGGTACAGAATATACATGTAGTAATATAATGTAAGGTACATAATATACAGGTTGTCACATAACAAAAGGTAC
>CM068968.1:65253388-65269790 GCA_035128595.1 Eptatretus atami | reverse complement strand
GATCCACGAGAACATATCTGGCCAAATACATGTTTGAAACAGACAGAAAGGGGTGAAAACATAGCCTCCTTCACCTTCGGTGGCGGATGCAATGAACGGTGAATACATTTGGGAGAGAAAGATAAAATTTACGTGAGCAGTCTGACTATGCGCTGGAGTGCATTACAACTCTGTTGGGAAAAGATTGACACAAACATAATCCATAAACGAATTAAATCAATCCCAAACGGAGATGGCTCAGTTCTCGAGGGTAAAGGGAGTCACACTGATTGTTGATTACGAGCAGAGTACCTGCCCTACGGGCGATCTTGTTCCTCGCATGCAGCACGTTCTTCTGACGCACACCTTTATTTGGGCGGTGTCTAGGTAACTGACAGCTATAGGTAACTGGAGGCAAAAAAAGTAACCCTGGGCTACATGCATGAAGCAAAAACATAACTACTGCTTATAATTTAAAACACCTCACTGGACTGGAAAACGTGGGGACAGGAATACTGCACTGTAAATGGGGTTACCTGTAATACCCTACCCCACCTGGAAGTGGCACTACACGATACACATTCACATGGAGAATTTGCGTCCCCATCCCTGCCCCCAAGACCATCCGGCAAAGATAAAAACACCCCGATACACTAATTGGGGTCTTGCTTCTTGTTCTTGCGTATAGTGGCTTGGCTGCCAGGTAGCTATCATTTTGTTGGGGCACAGCTGTGCCGTTGATGCTGTGGCCCTATACCATTACACTGGTACTCATTTTGCCAACCTTGGAAGGATGACAGGCTGAGTCAACCCCACCTGGTGTTCATTCAGTGGCCAACAGGACTCGAACTCAGGGCCCTAAGCTCCCAAGGCAGCCACCCGAGCCGCTAAGCCAACACCAGGATTTTGGGGTTGTACTGATCCTATGTAGCAAGTCTGGATGCAATCAGCCCAGAACTGTCAGAGAAATAGTGCGACATACAAACACTGCTCCGCGAGTTCTGGTAAGGATATATAATGACAGATTAAGTGTTGTTGTTGTATCCTATTTTCATATTATATTATAATATTATAATAAGTGTTGTATCCTTAAGAGTTCATGAAAATCCCTTGAGAATGCTTTTGGTTTCACATTACAATGACATTTCATTCTCAAGTCTCAATCAATAAGTTTCCTACGAAGACCATACTTTGCATCCCACTGTATGCGTGTGTGTGTGCGTGCGTGGCGTGCGTGTGTTATTAACCATATATTATATATATATATATATATATATATATATATATATATATTCAAAGAAATATAGTAAATTCAAACATAGTTTCTGTCATTCACAGTGGTCGTTTGACCTCCGACACGGAGGGTCCACGTTCGCTGAGCCTCTGACGTGAAAGTATATATACATATGTTTGTGTATGTTTATATTTGATACAATTTCAGGGTGGTTGGATTACACATAGTTGAGAAAAGAAGAGTGTCCAACCAAGTAATTGTACAATTATCTACCCTGCTAGTTTGTAACAAAAAGGTTAGAGCAGGCCGGGGTGGTCACCGGGACCACGCCGCACCCTCGGCTCATGGCCTTTGTGGAATTCTCAGAATGTCCCAAGAGGTGTGTTTTTGAGTTGGTGTGTGTCATGTGATGTCCGAAACCAATAATATAATAATTTTGAGGAGGTGAGGATGCCTATTTTTTAATGAGACCTCTGTGTACTGTTCCCAGTTTGGCATTCCCTAGCCTCTTGTTTGGAGGTTGTCCAATCAGCGACTTCCTCGACGGTCTCGGTCCTGCTCAGGTCGTGGGTCGGCAGACATTAGCTACACCGGCAATGGGTACGGTTCCCCATTGTGACGCTCTGTGCTGCACTTGCAAGTGCTCCAACATTACCGCACCATATCCTGTATACCAACGTAAACACTCCCCACCCACTCATAGCACTCTGCCACACACCGTGCCGCACGTCACCACGCTCCGTGCCGATGGACACCGTCGGTGATGTGCTCATGTAATCCTTGTGCCGTGTGTGCGTCCATGTGCCATGTTTTCTGACCAGGTGAGATACAGATAGGAATGGTGAACAAAAAGAACCAGCTGGAGGTGGAAGTCATTCGGGCGAAAGGCCTGGTTCCCAAACCATCTGCAAAGTCTCTGCCAGGTAACTGCAGCTGTGAGAAACTGTTGTAGTGAGGCTGCGTTAAACTCTCACCTGAACCTGTTAATGCGGTGACTCTTTCTTCTGCCTTTTCACCACTAAAGCTCCGTATGTGAAGGTTTACCTGTTGGAGGGCGGCACGTGTGTCGCAAAAAAGAAGACCAAAATTGCAAGGAAAACGCTGGACCCACTCTATCAACAGCCGCTGGTCTTTGAGGAGCGACCACATGGCAAGGTCCTCCAGGTGTGGTTGTGGTTATTCTGATGCTGAGTGTGGCCATGACGGTTGTTACTAAGATTTCACTCTGCGTTCATGCAGCGGGGGATGGATAGGCTCGAGACCCCCCTTGAAGCGTGCGGTGCTACGACCTCAAGGGTCGACATCGCATGGAATCGTGTGATCTCACTCCCTCTCTCAGACACTTCTTCCCATTCATTATAATGACCGACGACACTTTTGTACTCGAAACCGAAGGACCTGAGACTTTGATTCAAGTTGATGCAACTTGTCTAAACCACATTGTTTTGTTACCCTCGCCGAAGGATTCGGAGAGGGTATTGCATTTGGGTCCGTTTGTTTGTTCGTCTATGTCTGTCTGTCTGTTTGTCCGCACAGAACTTTCGTGTTTGTCTCCGCAGCCGCTTGTCGGATTGAGAGGAAATTTTCACCATCGGTGCGACGACTCATGCAGAATGTTTCAATGATAATTATGACGTCGTGGGTCACGTGGTGTGGCAGCCATGATGGGAAAAAACTTTGGACCTCTATGTCTGACACCGCACCAAGGAAAAAATGGAAACTTGGCACATAGCAAGTACTCCTCATGGGGAATGAGTGTGATTTTTTTTTTATGACATCATAGGTGCCTTCGCTATGACGTCATAATCGCATATGTAGAACGCCACGTCCGATCGGTTTATCCCATGGGTCATCTAGGGATAAAATTGTCCGGAGAAAAAAAAAATTCATTATGTCATCGGTCACATGGTTTGGCAGCCATGTTGGATTTACCTGAAAACCTAGAAAAAAAAATACACCACTCGAAAGAAGTCCCGGCAAGGGCTTGCAATCTCCGATTGCTCTTTTTATCGTTTTGTTTTGTTTTCAAACACTGTATCTGAAGCTCGCAGATGAGTTTGTACATTCCATCGAACGTGCAGTCCTTTCGATAAGAACCAGGATATGTCACTGAATGTTGTTTTTTGAGATAAACGACTAAAGATATTCCAGGTTCCTCATAAATCCGCTCTTGGTTGGTTGGGTTTGTTGAGCAACCTGGTTGCAGGTAACCCACTGGCAACTTCTTTAATCAATCGAACAAAGTGCTTCACTTTTGTCACTGTAAAACAACATGTACACCGAATAGAAACTTTCAGGTCTCTCTTCTTTCCGAGTGGTCTTGTCATGTTCAGAACAAGGACATTAGGAGCCGATGGACGAATCACCCCGATGTATGGGATTTGAACCTGGGAGTCCAGAATCATGAGATGCGCTCTCCGATGTGAAGGACAAAGAGGAAAATCACTTGTCATGTGACTTTATAATGTCCTGTCTTTCTAGTGGAGGATACAGTGTTTCACCCATTTGATTAACCCTGCATTATGTTGGTTTCCTTACCTCCCATAACCCCATATGAGTGGCTTTATGACAGACTGTGTAGCACCTCACCGGGATGGGTTTGAGCCCTATGGCTGCTCAGGGGAAAATTTTCCCCCCACCTCCCAGCATGCGACGGAGTGGCCACCAGTCCAGGAATGTTTGCTAGCGATGAAACACACGTCACGAATGCCTCGGTTATCCGTCAAGAACACAGGCAACCACGATCACCCCTCCATTTCTCATGATGGAAGACTCGGATCGAGGACTTCACTCGAGTCCATATCTTTATGCTCTCGGAGCGACAGTCGTGGAAGGACACAGACTCGAGAGCTCATGAGCACTTGGACACAGACATGATCGAGTCCAACGTTCTCGTGTTTCTGAAAATTTCATTGGAAAATATTTGCAATTATTATGAGATTATTGTTCCTTCGAAACCCGCAAGTACATTTCACATGTTGTCTTCGTTGAGCAATTTTCTCACCAAGAAACACGCAACGCCTGACAAAATATTCTGCTGTGTTTTTTAACGTTTCTACGTGTTGGTTGAACCCCGGTGCACCTGATACATGCACATACATCTTGCACATAAATGTTAGTGCACCCCGGAAAATTAAACTCATCTTTGATAATCCCACAAACCATCTTGGATACTCATTTTGTTTGGAGCCATTTGATACCTAACTCACCTTTAATCTTTATCCTGCAGGTCATAGTCTGGGGAGATTATGGACGGATGGACCACAAAAGTTTCATGGGGGTAGTGCAGATCATGCTGGACGAGCTGGACCTCTCGAATATGGTCATTGGCTGGTACAAGCTCTTCCCGACGTCTTCGCTCGTCGATCCTACACTCGCCCCTCTCACCCGACGGGCTTCACAGTCCTCGCTGGAAAGTTCGACGTCCTATGCACGCTCCTAGTGCACGCTGCATCACTCCGTACCCCACGTCGACCCACCATCACTCAATGACCCACGTGCTGAACTTTCTACCCACCGCTTGAGTCTCTACCGAACCACTACGCCTTTTCTCTGCATAACAAAGGACTTTAATCAAATCTTTGCTGTACCCTCTTAACACCTAGATGGATTGCCTTTTGATGTGAACTCCCGTTTCCCTTGGGGTTCCGATAACTCTGTTAAAAACAAGGCCCTGGCTATTTTGCTCAGGCCCTGGGTGAGAACGACGTTGCAATGATCAGCATGTCCCCCTTCCTCGATTCCTCTTGCTGCCAAGTCAGTTTTCTACCGGAAGTCGAAGCTAACCTTCGTACCGTCACTTAATGGATGGAGTGAAGCATGACGGAGGCCTTCGCATGAAATAGCTTCTTCTCGCCCCTTGCGATCAAGTGCTCTTGAGCATTCACCGGTAGCCGGAGCGCATTTTGTGACCCGAAACGCACCGAACCATGCGTGAGTTGCCAAACTGTAGTCGCTCGCCTCGTCGTACCTGAGCGACGAGCAGCTTTGAGGCCCTGGCTGTTCTTGAGATGGAAGATCGCCTGCTGGTGATCATTAGCACCGACGTCACGCCAGATGCCCCTCCTTTGTTTAATGTTTGATATTTTACAAGTGGTATTTTCTAAGGCTGTTGACCGGGGGTTCGTGCATGTTCGGGCTTCCCATGCCGCCACACAATTTTCTCGAAGTCGGCCGTGTGTTGCATCCATTATCTCTTGTTTTTCAGATTCCAACTCGCAATTGGTGTTTGTTTCGTTTCAACTCCGTTGTGGAAATGTTCGTTTCTGAGATCGTAATGGCGCAGAAGGAATGATCCAATTTCTTAATCGTCAAACGGAAGTACAGTAGTGTGAAATTTCCTGAAAACCCAACGGTACAGACTTCCTTTTGTATCCCTTTTGATTATCCCCAGTGAAGAATCTCATCGATATTCCTTTGCACCGAGCCAGTGAAGGGTAGACGATGTACAATGACGAGGGAAACTGCTCGTGCAAACCATTTGCTTGTGCATCACCAAAACACCATTCGAGGGCCTCGATCGACAACCACAAGTTGCATGTCAACATGGCCGACGCATTCGTACTTCTGCCTCCTGTCTGACGTCACGTGCCATCCCATATTTTTGCGTCGGAGTGACTTCTTTTTCAACACGAGCATCCGCCGTCCCGTCCATCTCGATCACGCCGAGGTCGTGTTCGGCGTCTTTGCCAAAAACCCGTGCCCAATGCCGACGAAGCTCGTTACACACCCCCTTCACAATCCCATCGATTGTGACGTGGGTGTTTAATAATTTATTTACACATTTCCTTTGTGGCTCACTCACAGTTGCACGGAACACGATGAACGATCCCATGTCTTCGCTGGTTTTCGGCACGGAAAGTCCCCTCTGAGCTCATCTCAATGGCTCGTCTCACGAGTGCACGTTTTCTGTCCGTAGTTTGCTGGTACACATTTGCCGATGCACTTTTGTCGTTTTTTGCGTACTTATGACGTCGGAGTCCGAAATCCAGAAAGATGTTTTTTTTTCCCATCGAGGAAGCTTCCTTTCGGGAAGTGGTTTGCTCCTTGTTGTGAACTTGTTTGCTCGTCCCAGCTTTTGTCCGTTTTAGTTCTTGTAGAGATTCCGGTGATTTCAGTTACTTTGCTTGCTCCGAGTGCTCCACGGCTTCTTCTCTTCGTTTCCTTGCTTTGTGTCACGATGATGTCACAGTGGTTGAAGTATTCGTTGTCACCGACCGTTTCAAACCAAACGATCTCGACATTCCCGGACTTTGAGAGATTTCCAGGATTGCCCGCCATGGTCGCAAACACTCTGGCCGTGTCCGTCGTGTGCCTTCCAGGCCCGCCTTGCTTCGTTCCAAGCCGTACCCTACTCACTATCATACATATGTAATTATCTACTATTTTCTGCTTTTTGCACTTTTATTTTACTTTATTACTTTGAACTTTCTGTGCTCACTCCAACCTTTTGGCACGACGGAGCGTGCATTTCGTTGTTTGGAAAATAAAATTGTTTGTACAACTGTTTCTTTCAGATTGCTTCTTGCAGGCTTCGTACGTAGCTTTCTTACCTGCACTGTACGACCTGGGAGCTGAACCGTCACCTGTCGACTTGCAAACTACAACTCGCAGCAATTAATTATTTTCAAATTGGAATGATGTTTCGGATGTGATCATTTGATACAAATCGACAAGAAAAGAATAAAGATGTCACTCTTTTGTTGTTTGGGTGTTTGTTTGTTTTTGTTTTTTTTAGCAAGTGTTGCCCTGCAGCTTCGATAACAGTCGTACAATCGGTGTTTCAATTGTACAAATTAGTTATAAGAGGACAAAGTCATGAAATTTTGCCAAGATTGCAAGAACAGCAGAGTAGAAAACTTGAAGGGCGTCTCTCTACATCACAAGAACTCTGTTGGCTCGTTACGTGAAGGAACCACCGTCATTGCTGCAGTCATCGGTTTCTGCAGATACCTGTGGGCTTTACACACCTGTCATTCACCCTGCCAAACGATGGAATTTACATCACCATGAAAACCTGGTTTCTACCCTGGGCAGAGAGACCGACTAACACGGTTAGTGCATTCCTAGTTGTCGATGGCCATCACAAGCCCATCCGTTGTCTTAGTGATGTGTTTGTGTATACATGTATGTTGTGGGTTTTCTACATAACCGTTGCTGTATGACACATTTGCTAGCCTTACAAAGATAAGTTAAACTTTTGAATTTGCCATTGGTACGTTTGAAAGACAATGCTTTTGACGTCACAATGAACTTCGTGCTATTTTTGCTGCAATCAGTAAGTTTTGGTTGAAATAACGCTCCTCGGGGGATAAACAAACACGATGTAGAGAATGGCTGTTTGTTAAAGTGTTTTAATCATTCTCAAGGATTAAAATCACTGGAATGGGGGAACTTGGAACTGATTTCAATCCATGTACACATTTAATATTTTTTTGTGTACACGCACTACCTTCAGAAAGTATTCACACCCCTCCACTTCATCACATGTTGTTGTTACAGTGTCAATTTAAAAAGGACTACATTGAAGATTTTTTTTATCACCGATCCGCCAAAAATACTTGAAGATTTTGTGCACCGAGGCTCCCATCAACTTGACAGTTTAAGCAAATCTGCAAGGAAGAATAGGGGGGAAATCCCCAAATCCAGATGTGAAAAGCTGATACAGACATACCCAAGAAGACTCGAAACTGTAATCACTGCCAAAGGCGCTTCCACAAAGTATTGACTCGGGGGGGGGGGGGGTTGAATACCTAAATAACTTTGATATTTCTGTTTCATTTCTAATTAATTTGTAAAAATTTCGAAAAACATGTTTTCACTTTGTCATTGTGGGATATTTTGTGTTGATCGGTGATAAAAAAAAATCTTAAATGAATCCATTTTAAAATCAGGCTCTAACACAACAAAATGTGACAATGAGTTGAGGGGTGTGAATACTTTCTGAAGGTACTGTCGTCGAGGCTCATGAAAGAGCTAGCATGTACTGGAACACTGAACGTATCAGGACAAAAGGAACAGCAGAGAGAGGGGAGAGACACCACGGCAGAAAGAGGGGGGCACCAAGTGGCAGAGAAAGGAGGAAACGTCGACAGCAGAGTTGAAGGCCAGGACAGAGGGAGGCAGACAAACAATGGGGGGCAGGAGAGGATGCATGGGGTGGGGTAGACAAGATGGATACAGAAGGGCACTCGCAGAAGGAAAAAAACTGGGAATTTAGAAGGAGCAGGGATGGGATGGGGGTGTTAACGAGGGTAGAAAACAATGGTTTTGGATTGGGGACAACATGAGATGGAGGTGAACACCTGTCTTGATAGAAGACCTGGTGGAAACATTGGGATTGAAGAGATGTGGAAAGTTGATTCCACAGGTGAGAAAAAAAAACAAAGAGTAACAAATGAGTGGAGGTGAGCAGTAATCCTGGATTTTGAAAGTTCCAGAGAAGGGGGTTGATGGTGGACCATGTGAGCCCTGCAGAAACCTGGGGGGGGGAGAGAAAGCACAGAAAGAACAGAGGGTGCAAGACCAGAGAGGAGGCGGTAGAAGACAGAGAGACCACCGACCTGTCTCTGTCAACACTAAGAGTTTACGCACCAACTTGCAGATCGCCCCATGAAAAGAAAGAAGAGTTCTGTTCGGATTTACAGGCCGTTTTCGATGACGTATTTGGGAGGGGATTTTAATGCCAGAGTTGGACGTAGTGACAAACTTGATGATTATCGTACTTGGGATAAACCATGGAGTTGGGAAAGTGAACAAAAGTGGAAAACTGTTGTCATACTATGCATCAAACGAGCTCGCCACTACGAACACTTGCCCAGGTGAAAAAGAACACCCGTGTTGTGGGACAGCATTGACTACTACCTGGGCACCTGGCAGTGCACAGGTGAAAAAGAACATCAACAAATTTGAAATGAGGGCAAATATTACTGAAAATCAATTACATCCCAATCGGAATCCATCACAAATATTAAATCATAGTAACGTTCGACATCTTCATGACCGCAGTGTATTAGCAGGTCCCTGGGACGTACAACGCGTACAGTTTTCCCATTGGGGGCTCAGACGAAGAGGTTCTTTGGATTCCCAACTCTTGAACGTCTCACATAGTGTTGTCCACGTGAGAAGCATGGTGTCTCAAGGTGAAGGCCAGCAACGTTGAGCGATTGCTCCTGGCCCTTGTTTACAGACATACCAAAGCTGACTCTGATGGGAAATTGAAGTCTTAAAATCGAAAAGCATGTCTGTGTTATGCTCAAAAAAAGAGAGGTATTCTTGGAATGAAAACATCTTCACCTTTGGCACTTCCAGTCGTAATGGTGGCCTCCAAAACATGTACCATTCGCCTCTTCACAGTAAGTCTGGTTCCATAGCATAGCTTTGCTGGGTCCAGGTTTCGCAGCAACATGATGGCTGCACCAACCTTCAGCAGGAGATTGTGTGGAGGCATCTCTTGTGGTTCCAGTGAGTTCAGAAATTCTGTTTGATATGGAACTGCTTGATCAGTATCAACAACAGTGTCCAGAGACTTGTAAGACTGCTCATGGCAAGGTATCTTTGCGAACAGTTTGTGATTGCTGATGTTCACCGAGTCAATTCCTTGGTGCTAAGATGGCTCTTTCGCACAGCCGTTGAGGATTCATGTCGTTTGTTTCTAGATTTGGGTAGACCTTGAACATCAGTTCTTCCACTGTACGTACAATGTTTCCACGGCCTGCAGGGATGTACATTTTGACATCGTTCGGATCGACAGGTACTTGGTCGTTGCCCGTCTCCAGGAGAAGTGCTGCAAATGCTCCAGATGTTCGATGTTCTCGTAGCTTGTCGATGAACATGCATGTTGGCTCATCTTTTCAACATCCCTCCGCAGGTAAGAAGCTTCCGGTATGTGTTCGGCTCATCCACTGCAGTGCCATAGGGAATTACTGGCAGGGGTCTGGTGAAAGTCATCAGATAACACCAGTCACACCACCCATGAGCATGTTGCTCTCTCGAATATCCTGAAGGCTTCGATAAAACAGATGACACAGTTGTAAAACTTTGGCAGCCTCTACTTCTCTTAATGTTGGTTTTACCCCCTCTCCCACACCCATTCCTTTCTTTTTTCGATAAAACACTCGCTGCTACTCACTGATGAATCTCTGAAAGTTTGACGAAGATCCGTTTGGCCATCTCTGAGAAAAAATTCCTCCCCAGTTTCGGAGTCCTCTATTTGGGCTGTTTTAGGCCTAAATAATTTTTTTTGTGCCAAAAGGCCCCAAATTTTTTTGATGCATATCTGTGGTGGTGTTTTTATTAATGTGGGGACGAGGCATTGTAAATGTGTGGTTAGAGTCATGTGAGGTGTGGGGGGGGGGGGACAAGGGGGTGGTTTTGAGCAATGTTCACACTGCCTGAAGGGTTAATTGCTTCCCCTCATATTGTTCACCAACCTACACCCTAAATATACCTGGTATGAAAGCGTCACGGCGACCTGAAAGGTTTTAACCCTCGAGCGAGTAAAGACATTGATGGAATGTAAACCACCCTGAAATTACTTCTCCATATTTATATATTTAAGGTAAGTCGAGAGCAAACAATGTGGGTCGACAACTATAAACAAGCCATTGCTTGGTGAGAAGAGTGTGAGACAAAGACGAGTGTCGTCAGTGAGGAGACGAGTGGACAGCTTGATCGGATCGGAGTCTCAGAGGACGGACCGTGACTGTGGATTCGGACAACATGACGGGCTTGCGATTCACCTTGATCTTGTGCCTGTTCCTTTTACCTTTCGCGCAGGTATGCCGAGAATCAAAATTGGTCGGAACGTCAATAACTCCACTCTCACTCTTTAATTTTCATTAATGTCATTAATTTCATTATTAAATCCGTTGTTCTCACTGGTCCTGCTGTTTTGTCATCACAGGTGAAAAGTGATTCAGGTAAGATTTCTTGTTTATTTAATTATTTATGTATTACGAGTAAAGAGCAGGTCCTTACGAATGGGACCTCTCTCTGTCTCTGTCTCTGTCTCTGTCTCTGTCTCTGTCTATATATATGAAGACCACAAGGGGAAAACCAGAGATGTCACTTTTTTATAAAAATTTCATAGGGTTATTGCACCGCCATAGTTGGCCAACATAAGGTTTCCTCTCACATATACTTTAACAAATAACCAGGGGTGTCACATAATTTATATGGTATAAAGTTTAGCCGTGCAATGAAAAAACAAGTGTTGTCAAAGCTGAACAAGTAGAAACCCGAGTTGTCAGTACTTTACTCCTGGTTATCTCCCTTTCATTCACGTTAACTGTTCCACCATAATATTCAGAGTTGAGATACTAAAAAATGAAAGGTTGTAAAACTTTCACAGCATAAACTCTGAGCACTACAATGGCCTATTTGGTTATATCATGGCTCCGTAGTTGGTGCATATCGTGGTTCAAGCCTGGTCAAACCTTTATTGTGACTTTTATGGGACCCACGCCGTGGCTTAATGGTTAGCGCGTCTGAGTACCCCATCCTCATTCATGTACCCACCGCCCAATCAGCCTGCTAGTTATGAGGGAGTCACATGAGGTGACTTCGGCTATCGTGGGGTGGTTTATCCTTGGTTTCCTCCCGTTTTCCATCATATAAATAGTACGGAGTAAGAAAGGGAGAATCCGTCATCATATAAGCGAAATACCCTTGAGTATGGCGTTGAACACCATATCAAACAAAAAAACAATGACCGTTTAATGTTGAAAAAAATAATTGTGATCACCAAAGTCATGTAATGTATGCTAATACCAAGAAGCATGAATTTGCTACACATCCTGGGTTAAAATTGCATGGCAATTATTAAACAAGGGAATAACACGTGATGTCAGTTTGCAACATTGATTCGTTCTTTGCTCTTAAATTAAATAACACAGAAGCTTGGCAAATGCTACATGCTTAATTTGATCGGCCAATGATCACTCTTCTTTTTACTGGAAAAGAAATCTATATGACAGTTATTAAACAGTCACCAAAGTCTTGAAACTTTGTTTTTCAGTTTCTTCAAAATTGACTTATCCTGACATCTTGGTTTTCCCCTTGTGGTCTTCATATATATATAATCTGTCTCTCTCTCTGCGTTCGTCTCTGCTCTCGTCCTCTGGTCCTCGCCTCTGTCGCTGTCTCGTTTGTTTGTATGTGTTCTACACATGGCCACATATTTTTAAGTTACAAACTCCAAACTCGGGGTGCAGATACAAGTTGGTGTGAGGATAGCATCAGCTATGTGGTCGTGGCCTCACGCAGCGATGTGTGTGTGTGTGTGTGGGGGGGTGTAAATTCTCAATGTAAATGTGTCCCCGAGGTGGTGGTGGTCGAAGCGGGTATTACAATTTCCAATTTAAATTTGGTTACAAAATGTTATTCATGTTTCTCTTCGCACACAACGCCAGGTAAATGTGCTCGTGTTTGTGTAAGTGTACGTACGTGGGTGTTTGTTTTACCATACAGAAGAAATACAGGTATTTTTGATGGATGACACACATGATGCTGTGACAGGGCCGGATTTAGACATGTGGTGGCTTGAGTAGTGGAGCCCTGGGCAGCCTTCAGTAGTGGAGCCCTGGGCAGCCTTCAGTAGTGGAGCCCTGGGCAGCCTTCAGTAGTGGAGGCCCACCCTACCTTAGAATACTAAAAAGGTCACAAGACATATTTACAGTCATCCATCAAGTATATTTTTCAAGAACAAAGAATCTGAACTTCTATGTAAAATAGAGAATGAGATAAGATGAATATCTTGTATATCTGTTCCACTAACTACCAACTACCATTCAGACACTTACAAATACATTTTTCCTTGCAATTTTTTTTTTTTCATGAAACATGTGGAGGCCCCCTGGTTGTGGAGGCCCCTGGGCAACTGCCCAGCTTGCCCATGCCTAAATCCGGCCCTGGATGCTGATAAAGTAAATAATGTACTGTAACCTGATGGTCACGTATTGCCTGGTGTTGGCTTCATCGCTGGAGTGGTGAACTTGGGATCCTAGGGTCCTGAGTTGAAATCCTGCTTCGCTATTGAATTAATATCAGGTGGGGTTGACTCAGCCTGTCATCCTTCTGAGGTTGGCAAAATGAGTGCCAGCTTTGTGTATCCTGTGTCGGAGTGGCGACCCGTCCAGGATTGTACCCAATAGCCAAGGAGACTGCTTAGGCAGCACCAACGCTCTGCACAGAATGTGGTCCCAATGGATGGATGGATGGTCATGTACACCACCTTCAGAAAGTATTCACACCCCTCGACTCCCTGTCACATTTTGTTGTGTTAGAGCCTGAATTTAAAACGGATTACATTGATATTTTTATCACCCATCAACACAAAATACCCCGTAATGACAAAATGAAAACGTGTTTTTCGAAGTTTTTACAAATTAATTAAAAATGAAACACACAAATGTTTTGCATCAATAAGTATTCAACCCCTTTGTGATGACACTCCAAACTGACCTCAGGTGCATCCAATTTCCTTTGATCATCCTTGAGATGTCTCGACAACTTGATTGGGGTCCACCTGTAGCCAAATCAATTAATTGGACATGATTTATAAAGAAACACACCTTTCTCTAGAAGGTCCCACAGTTGACGGGGCATGTCAGAGAAGAAACTCCACCATGAAGTCCAAGGAACTGTCCACAGAACTCTGAGATAGAATTGTGAGGAGGTATAGATCCTGGGGAAGGGTCGAACCTACGTGACTTTGATATTTCTGTTTCGTTTTTAATAAATTTGAAAAACATTCTAAAAACATTTTTTTTACTTTGTCGTTGTGGGGTATTTTGTGTTGATGGGTGATAAAAATGTCAATGTAATCCGTTTTAAATTCAGGCTCTAACAACATGTGAAGAAGTGGAGGGGTGTGAACACTTTCTGAAGGTTGTGTATGTGTGTGTGCATAAGAAAAAGGACCAATTGACGTGATGTTTACATTTGCTCCATTATTGTACGTCACGAGCCTTATGTTTGTGATTTCATTTTACAGAAACGAATATCAAGGACAATGTGGCCAGGCTCGTACGGGGCATGAGGGAACGGAGCGGTAAGAATGATTGAATCCAACAACATGATGATGATGATGATGATGATGATGATGATGATGATATTGATCCCACACTCCTGGTGCACAGCTGTCCGGTCCTGGGTTCGATTCCCAATTATATCAACCCCCAATGAACCCCCACTCCTGGTGCACAGCTGTCTGGTCCTGGGTTCGATTCCCAATCATATCAACCCCCAATGAACCCCCACTCCTGGCGCAGTGCCACAGAACACCTCATTCGTTACAGGTAGTTTCAGGCAAGACGACTTTAAGCCGACTGTCCCGTTTGCCATGTGGACCTCAAACGTGCTAGAGATATAACATCTTATGGGGAGACCGTGGTGCAGCGTGCCTTGCATATGGATTATGCAAATTAGAATGTGTATGGGAACTAATAGGGCGGTGTAAATATGAACTCTACCTTCATACTTCATAACATCCCAAACTCGGTACTTCGGTTTTGGGGTGGTGGATATTTTGTGGTCGTGGGTGTTTTGGGGTTCTTCTTCTTCTTTTTTGCGTGTGGCACCTTGGCTGCCGAGTGGCTATCATTTTGTTGTGGCGCGACGACTTTGCTGATGTTGTGCCCCCTCTACCAGTACACTGGTACTCATTTTGCTGACCTCGGAAGGAGGACAGGAGAGAGATTAAACACCCACCCCCGAAACACCAGCGCCCGCCGAAACACACCGCGCCGAGAAACAGGAAGACTGGCCACCGCCCGAAACACCACCGCCGAAACAACCCAACCCACCCCACATCCGACACCGTCCCCGAAACACCACCGTGCCCCCGAAACACCCACCGCCCCCGAAACACCCACCGGCCACAAACACCACACCGTCCCCGAAACACCACCGTCCCCGAAACACCACCGCCCCCGAAACACCACGCCGACCCGCCCCCGACCGACCACCCATCGCTCCCCAGAACAGCCCACGCCCCGAACACACACCGCCCGAAACACCACGCCCCGAAACACCCACCGCCCCCGAACACCACCGCCGCCGAAACACCCGCACCGCCCCCGAAACACCAGCACGCCCCCGAAACACCCACCGCCCACGAGCCGAAACACCCACCGCCCCGAAACACCCACGCCCCAAAACACCCACCGCCCCGGAAAAACCCACCCGTCCCCGAAACCACCACGCCGAAACACCCACCGTCCCCGAAACACCACCGCCCCGAAACCCCACCCGTCCACGCCACCGCCCGAAACACCCACCGGCCCCGAAACACCCACCGCCCCCAAACACCCACCGCCCCCGAAAAACACCCCACCGTCCGAAACACCCACCGACCCCCGAAACACCCACCGCCCCCGAAACACCCCACCCCGAACACCCACGCCCCCGAAACCCCACCGCCCCGAAACACCACCGCCGCCGAAACACCCACCGCCGCCGAAACACCACCGCCCCCGAACACCCACCGTCCCCGAAACACCCCCGCCCCGAAACACCCACCGCCCCCCGAACACCCACCGCCCCGAAACCACCCACCGCCCCAAACACCACCCAAACCCCACCGCCTCCGAAACACCCACGCCCGAAAACCCACCGCCGAAACACCCACCCCCCCAAACACCCACCGCCCCGTAACACCCACCGCCCCGAACCAACCCACCGCCCCGAAACACCCACCGCCCCCGAAACACCCACCGCCCCGAAACACCACCGCCCCCGAACCAACCCACGCCCGAACACCCACCTCCCCGAAACACCCACCGCCCCCGAACACCACCGCCCAAAACACCACCGCCCCGAAACACCCACCGCCCCGAAACACCCACCGCCCTCTGTAACACCCCGACACACCCCAAAAACACCCACCGCCACCTAAACACCCACCGCCCCCGAAACACCCACCACCCCCGAAACACGCACCGCCCCCGAAACACCCACGCCCCCAACACACCACCGCTCGCAGAAACACCCCCCACCGCGCACCTAAAACCCACCGCCCGAAAAAAACACCACCGCCCCTGAAACACCTACCGCCGCCGAAAACCCACTCGCCCCAAAACAAAGCCTGGTGTTGGCTTCGTGGTTAAGGTGGCTGGCTTAGGATCTTCGGGTCCTCAGTTCGAGCCCCTGTCAGTCGTTTAATTAACACCGGTGGGGTTGACTCAACCT
>CM068968.1:65238553-65249334 GCA_035128595.1 Eptatretus atami | reverse complement strand
TGCTCTGAAAATCCCATCCCAGACAGAAGTAGAAAACTGTGTGAGAGGAGGCCACCAGGAATATCCAAAAGAATTTCCTACTGTAGACAGGGTCACAAATTTCCAACCAATATCTTCAGTTTCAAATGGTGAAACTGGCAGTCAATCGATGAATATAACATTAATAAACCATTTCTCTCTCACGACTTCACTGATCATTCCTTCACCCAAAAAAATATATATATTTACGGTTCTCGGAACCGTATGCATACAACATACAGTTGTCCGAGTCAGTTATTTCATTAATATACGTGTAGTTCGTCCTCCTTTTGTTCTAGTGGGAAGACTAGGGGGTTGTTGCGATGGGCTATAGTTAGGTTAATAAATCATTTTCTCCCTTTATTTTATTCCCTTTTATTTGAACCACCGGTACCCTCATTTCGCTGGCCACAGCGTGACGAGCGCCTACCAGAGACTGTTTTCTGAGGCAGAATCCCGAGGATGGTTACAGTAGCTGCACCGCCATCCACCTTCCCAAACCCAGACACGCAGGCGTGGGCGGGCCTTACCAGTGTCTGGCCGAACCCCGCCCAGAACGGCGGACCACAGGAAGGCCCGGTCCAATCAGGACGGACAATGACATCGGCTTCGCCATGGCTCCACCCGAACTCCACCATGATCTATAAAGCACGGGACAATCCTCAGAGTTGGGTTGGATGCGAGGGGTTTTTCAGTGAGAAAGAAGGAAGGTTGTTGTGGATCTGAAAGGTCGAAGTGGTTGGTTTTGAAAGGAGAAGTTGGGGTTGGTTGGATGCGAAGGTGTTCCCGCTGCTTGGTTCTGCCCACGTCTCGCCTCGACGGCAAGACTACGGTTCCGCCCGCAGGACCTCGACCAAGCCTCTGTCTGGTCTTGCTACTGCTGATCCCGCCTTGGACTCCGCTCTTCTCCCTTTCGAGCTCCTTCGCGACACGATCTCCACATGTGCGGCTGTGGACCAACTACACAACCTTTGTTGGGTGCCGCACCACGGAGCATCTTTTCCCAGAACGCTCAGGTACCCTAAACTGTGACCTCAACTCCCTCCCACCCTGGCTGCAGAAAACCTTTTTCTTTTCATTGGGTTTATTTTGTCCGGTGTGTGTGCGCCTGTCCGTTAGATAAGACTGTAAGATCTTTTTGTTGTGATTGTTGCTTTTATTATTCTCGCGTCAAGTCTGCATTGTGACTGCTTTTATAAGTTGCTTGCATAATTGTCGCCACCAACCTCTCATCTTCCCTGCGTAACACACCCAATAAACCTTTTCCTGTGCCACATGCTTTTCCTCACTTTAATGTAAATAAATAATTGTAGAAATGTTCCCAGCTTGTTTTTGTCTTTTCTCCATTGGTCCAGCATGGTTTGAATCTGAGTTTAGCCGGGTCTTTATTCCCGATAATCCGTTCCTTCTAGCCGGTACGTCCTGCAGGCTGCTCGACTGCATCCGATCCGGAAAGGTAGTTGGTAGTTGGTAGAGTGATCCGGTTCGGGCAAGGTGTACTGAGGGCGTGGTTCCCCGGAAGTCGACCGCGTGTGTTAATTAGGTAACTTGATTCTAGACAGGAGGACCCAACGCCACGCGGTTGAGGTATTGACGTCCACGGTCGTTAAGCGACCCGCCGCGTCACGGAATTATCCGTGAGCGACGGCCGACAATTCCAGGGAGTTTGGTGGGAATCGACTTGGTCTCCCCCACCTAGTGGTCGTTCTCTCTGCCGGACCCCAGCCCGCAACAATATATATGTATATATATAATGTATATATATTTGTTACGAATTAGCCGTGTCAGACGGCCTACGCACGACCGCTTCAGCCCAACCGCAGTCGCGTGTCTGCCGAAAACTGGAATTCGTCGTAGCTTCCTGGACAACTCTGGAACCTGCTACGGGTGCCTTAACGCATCATAAACTGTCAATATTCTGTCCACGCGGTACAGGGTTAATCGCCGAATCTCGATATACCTAATTATCCGCGCAGAAGAAGTACCGAGAATTTATACCTCAACGGACTCGGACGGAAACGAGCCGCGAAGCGCGCTCGTTCGTGTACGATGCCGAGCGGTTTATTCGCCAAGTTCCGTCGGACCAAATGACCACTTTTATAGCCGGCTAATTTCCCGAACGCGCCGTGGAAGTCAATGGAGGAAATGACGCAACGAGCAGATTGACATTCAAACAATGGGGCATTATTTATACAGGCAAGCAATCAATGGGGGGAAGGGGACATGACACAAGAAAAGCCTACAGCCGATGTCTATTATGTACAGGCACGCACTTAACCAACAATTCTACTTATAAAGACAAGGCGCCACAGACTTTCATACAAAACCCAGGAAAAGAAACGGGCTCGTGAGCCTTTATTCCAACTCGGAGCCTGGTGACCGAAGGCTCACAAGAGCCGGGCAGGTTACCTTGCGGCCCTTGTGACGGCTCGAAGGTCTTCGGGTCGGCGACCCCGGATGTTCCTGTTGGCCCTTGTGTCGCTACGCGCCAGTCGCTTACGCCGGCGGCTTGAGCAGCTTGCTCGGTTCCTCTCGGTCGTCGGCCTCCACTGCGGCCTGGTCGGTCAGGCCTGGCCGGCGACGCGCTCGGAGGTGAACGGGTCTTTTTGCTCTTTTAGAGTTGATGCTCTTCGTGTCCCGTTCACTACCTCAGCGTCGCTCGACCGTCTCAGGCCGTTCGCCCGGACCACGACGCAGCTGCTCGACTCCAGAGAGGGACGAATATCCCGAGTGCCCGCTTCTCCGCGCTGCAGCTACCGTCTGCCTCCTCCCCGAATGCGTGCTCCGTGTGCCTTCCTCTCCCGCGACTGCCCATCTCCAGAGAGCGATGAATCTGCCACGAACTCGTTCGAGTTCCGCCCTTAATTGGCCCGGGCGAACCGCTCTTTGATATCTCACCCGAGGTGGGCTCCGCCCACTTTTCACCTCCGACCGCTCACCCCTGGTAAGAAACCCCAAGTCCGGCGTCGCCCATTGGTTTCGGGGAAGCCCTCGTTTTGATCCGTTTATGCAAATCGGCTCGAACGGCCGTTCGCGCCCCATGGCGGCTGTGCGGAGGGAGCGTTGCTTGTCGATGGTGAGGAGATGACGGTTGCTGCGATGTTTGTAGGAGATGATGGCGTTTGTAGGAGATGATGGCGTTTTGTAGGAGATGATGGCGTTGCGATGTTGTAGGAGATGTTGTGTGTTTTTAAAATAAAAGATAGAGAAAGAAAAATGGCTACCTCAAAGATTGTGGATCTTGTGACTTGTGACCACTCAAAATGTTGATAATCTGATCCTCCATACATTGGTGTCTGTTGTATGCTAATGAGTTAATTATGTAGGTCTCCAGAGGTCAAAAGGTCACGAAATTTGACGCCTGCCTAAAAATCTGACCACCTGTCAGAAAACTCACGACAGATATCATACCGATGGGACTTTGTTAACCGAAATGGGTTCACGTGGAAGACAAGAAGTACCAAGTCGATTAATAAGTCTCACAAATTGGACTTTATTATTATTATTTAAGTTGTGGTACAGAACGGTTTTGAGGGATTTTTTTTTTTAAAATGGCCTTTTTTACACTAAAAAACATGCAAAATTGTATGAAGTGGACAGCTTGAAATTAGTGAGCATGTTTTGACAAATATCACTCCAAATGCTAATTAGCCATGTCCTACATGCATTCAGGGGTTGGTGAAGCTACATTTCCATGTAATTAGGTCAACAGAGGTTAAAGTGAGGTCAAATTGAAAATACTAACCTCAATCACAGAAAATGCAATTAAAATGTCCTTGAATGAATATCAATGTGGGATTGGATCATACGTAGGCTAACTGTCAAAAACGAGTTTAGTGTTAGAAACTTAGGTGTTGATAATGTCGGCCTAAACAAGGGTGGTCACATCAGGGCCCGCTACTAGTGCAGAATTGATTACTCATCATCTGAAATATCATCATCATCATTATCACACGCTTCAAATTCTACCTCGTCCTCATCATCAATTTGCTGATTGCCATATGTTTGTCATTTGCAAAGGTACAGTATGTACACTTCATGTTATTCTGTCGGCAGGTACAGCTCTCCTCTCGGCACTCCCTTCGACAGTTACATGCTATCAATTCCATCACCGTCTCACGGGCAGGTGGAGCATCCCCCCAGTCAATAACCAAGTCCCCATCCTTCTTCCAACCTTGACCAACAGGAGAGGGAATCTTAGGGAAAGCCTCCATGTTCCTTTTTGAGACAGCACATTGATAATTATCCGCCTTGCAGTGGTTTTGCAGTGAAGAGGCGCAAGGAGGAAGCTGCCAACAGGTTGAACCGCAATTCATGACATTCTCGGTAACTGTCCTTGTGCTGTATAGACTTCATGTGAGTGACTCTAATGCTTTGAAAAGCCGTGCTGAGACCTCCTGGGTTGTGCCGAGGCACTTCAATGTGTTCCTGCGTCTGTCGCTGATCAATAAGCTCTTAAGGGCCGAAACCTTTCCTCTCCCAGCGAAGCAGCTCACGGTATCACAGCCTGTAAACACATGCAGTCCCAGAAGCCCTGCACATTTTTCCAGGCCCAACGTGTTGGCAACTTTCTTGATGTCAATGTATTCAGTGCGTGTCTTGGTTCCACCCTTCATGGAAAGTGAGCATGGTAGCTGTGATGAAGATGCCATGCCAATAACGAAGACATCCATATCTTCAGACACAATCACAAGTGCAGTGAAGCCATACCCAGCACAGTGCTTCACATGAAGGAAGAGTCTGGTGTCTGCCTCTTCTTGGCTACATCTGAGGGCTTCAACGTAACCACGAGATGACGGACCAAGACGTCCACCGGCATTGTAAATGGGAAGCTGCGACTGGACAACCTTGATAGTCCGATCCTTCTGTCTTGGTTCATTCAGGACACCCTTCAAAGGCTGTGCACCAAACACCTTGGGCTGCACGACGATTCCATTCACCCGATGTGTGATGTCCCTCCTCTACTCAGTGTCTCTTCGAGTCGATCGATGTTATCAAACTCCAGCGTCACTTGGACATTTGGTTGTATGCGTCCTGGTAGTGCAACACTTCCTTCACTCAGCGACAATTTATGAAGGCAGAGTGCTGTGTCGATCTCTTCAATTTGCGAGGATGAAACGCCACGTCCACTTGCCCGATTCTAGGCCAATGACTGCAATAATTAGACAATCGGTGACAATTATCTTGCTCGAGATCCGTCCTATCTCTAGGCGCAGTCATATAATTCACCACAATGAAAATGCTTGCAATTTGTGGTAACTGAAGTGTGGAGTCGGTCGGCAAAATACATCAACGGTCCTCCATGCGCCGCAACATGGCGCAACATCCGTCCGACGTTCCTCCATGCGCCGCAACATGGAGCAACATCCGCCCGACGTTCCTCCATGTGCCGCAACATGGCGCAACATCCGCCCGACGTTCCTCCATGCGCCGCAACATGGAGCAACATCCGCCCGACGTTCCTCCATGCGCCGTAAAGTGGACCACGATGACCATAAAGGGGGTATCGTAAAGGAGGCCCCAGACAGAGGTACTCCAATCCCACATTGATATTCATTCAGCGACATTTTAATCGCATTTTCAATTTGACCTCACTTTGACCTCCCCTTTGACCTCTGGTGACCTAATTACATGGAAATGTAGCTTCACCAACCCCTGAATGCATGTAGGACGTGGCTATTAGCATTTGAAGAGAGAGATTTCAGGGTGGAGGAGTGCGCTCTACCGAGTGCCCTTTAGTTGCGAGGGGGGCACTTTTGCTGATAAGACATCAGTGTAAGAGCCGCCACCACCTGCAGGACTCCCTAATGGCTGCTATTAGCCCAACCTCCACATACTCTTTCTTCGTTGTGGTTAAATGGACCTGCAAGCATAATTGTTTGCACAGTGCAACCATATCTTGATGCAGTTATGTTACTATTGTGCTTCACGTTGTAATACTCATTTGAAACCATTGGGTCAATTTGGTAGTATTATGGCGGATTGTGATGGGGCGTTTCACATTTGTGTATATCAGCCGCACGTCAGGGGCCGCACTTTAGGACCACAGTCTCACGGCCGTGCAATGAAGAACAGGCTCTAAAGATTTCAATCGTTACCGTGGCATTCTTCCTTCCAGCCGACAATCTCGGTCTCGATATAATATTCAACTCAGAATGGTCAACATCTAACACTCACACTGATTGGTTCATCTGTATCTTACAGAGACAAGCAGATATATGCACGCGCTCTCACGTCCTGCTTCTCTTACTGTGATTCAACCTTGAGAGTACAGCACGAACGCTTTGGTTAACGTTGTCGTGTTTGTTTTCTTGTTTATTAAAAGTTCTGTAGGACCAAACATCTGTTCGTAGATATCAACATCCTCGATATGCAGGACGAGCACACTCCATAGTTACACGGATATTACTCGTTTGAATTGTGTTGAGTCGAGTTTGTGATCTCGGTGTTCTCACATTTTGTTTAACACGATTTTTCTCTCTATAACACTTGATGAGTTACATATTTTTGCTTTTTGATCCCACCGAGTTGTACATTGAGTGTATTGTTTTTAGTGTTCTGATATTGTGGTTATTATGTTTTGTGTCTTATTTTGTAATTTCCTTGCTATTCTGATGTTAACCTTGTATTTATCAGTGTTTTGTCTATTTTTAACCAGGATGTTTAATGAATAAACAAAAATAAATAAATAAATTAAAACTCCGAATGGTCGTTTTCTTACCTTTGACTACATCGACTGTTTGATTCCGACCAAAGTACAAGCTTCACAGGCAGAACGGGAGATGGGGGACATGGAGGGATGCGACCGACGTCTGCGAGAGGGGGGTGACAGACGTCGGCGAGAAGGGGGGGGGGGCGACAGGCGTTTGCGAGAAAGGGGGCGACAGGCGTCTGCGAGAAGGGGGGTGACAGATGTCTGCGAGAAGGGGGGCGACAGGCGTCTGCGAGAAGGGGGGTGAAGGTGTCTGCGAGAAAGGGGGTGCGACAGGCGTGCGAGAAGGGGGGTGACAGGTGTCTACGAGAAAGGGGGGTGACTGGCGTCTGCGAGAAAGGGGGGCGACAGGCGTCTGCGAGTAGGGGGGTGACAGGAGTCTGCGAGAAAGGGGGGTGACAGGTGTCTGCGAGAAAGGGGGTGGCGACAGGCGTCTGCGAGAAAGGGGGGTGACAGGTGTCTACGAGAAAGGGGGGGCGACAGGCGTCTGCGAGAAAGGGGGCGACAGGAGAGGGCCAGGGTCTGCGAGAAGGGGGGCCAAGGGCATCTATGCGAGAAGGGGGGCAAGGGCATCTGCGAGAAGGGGGCAAGGGCGTCTGCGAGAAGGGGGGGCAACAGACGTTTGTGAGAGGGGGGGCGACGGAGTAGGATTGGATATTTCAGGAAAGCTCAGGAAAGTGTCAAGATCAGTGATCCACCACACATTGTCGGTGTTGCTATAACAGCGCTCCTGAGTAAAGGTCAGAATTCAAAATAAACTCTGAGATAAGCCACAATATCGTACTGCAAACAGGGGTGTCACACAGGTGGAGTGAGACAAACACCGTGTTTGTGTGAAACTACTTGTGTCAAAGTGGATGTTGGAAGTGAAAGCCATCGATCATGAGCAATCACAACCTGGGCATGAAGGATCGATGATGAAGCACAAATCAAAGGTTTTTGTCAATAAAACAAACAAATCAAAACAGGTCATCATTGGGGACAAATGAATGGTAAACCCAGGACACCGAGACACACTTCAAACAACCATGTCATGAGGAGCAAACCCAGGACACCGAGACACCACTTCAACAACTATGTCAAGAGGAGCAAACCCAGGACACCGAGACACCACTTCAACAACCTGTCATGAGGAGCAAACCCAGGACACCGAGACACCACTTCAACAACCATGTCATGAGGAGCAAACCCAGGACACCGAGACACCACTTCAACAACCATGTCATGAGGAGCAAACCCAGGACACCGAGACCACCATTCAACAACCATGTCATGAGGAGCAACCCAGGACACAGAGACACCACTTCAACAACCATTCAAGAGGAGCAAACCAGGACACAGAGACACCACTTCAACAACCATGTCATGAGAGCAAACCCAGGACACAGAGACACCACTTCAACACCATGTCACGGAGAACAACATCAAAATCAGGTTCCCTGAAGTCGAGTTCACAGCACGTGTGGCCAGGCACACCCACAACATCACAATCAGCAACACACTTACCCCACTCAGATTACACGAACACAAAAGGAACAAACCACACACCAAGATGATCACCACATTCATCAACAGCCACAACCAGACCCACACCATCAAGATGCACATCCACACCCCCCAACCACCACTCTACTGACACCGTATTTCACCTAACACAGCAACCCCCAACCACCCTCTCCCTACACCCACTTCACCGAGCACAGCCATCCTAACCACCACTCTCCCTACACCCCACTTCACGAGCACAGCCATCCCCAACCACCACTCTCCTATTTCACCAAAAACAGCATCTTACACACCACTCTCCCTATTTCACCTAACACAGCAATCCCCCAACCATCACTCTCCTACACCCCACTTCACCGAACACAGCCATTCCCAACCACACTCTCCTACACCCCACTTCACCAAACACAGCCATCCTACAACCACCACGCTCCCTATTTCACCAAACACAGCCATCCCCCAACCACCACTCTCCCTACACCCCACTTCACCGAACACAGCCATCCCCCACCACCACTCTCCTACACCCACTTCATCACCAACACAGCCATCCCACAACCACCACTTCCTCTACCACCTCACTTCACCAAACACAGCCATCCCACAACACCACTTTCCCTACACCTCACTTCACTAAACACAGCCATCCTACAACCACCCTCTCCCTATTTCACAACAAACACAGCCATCCCCAACCACCACTCTCCCTACACACCAACTTCACCGAGCACAGCCATCCTACAACCACCACTCTCCCTACACCCCACTTCACCGAGCACAGCCATCCCAACCACCACTCTCCCTACACCCCACTTCACCGAGCACAGCCATCCTACAACCACCACTCTCCCTACACCACTTCACCGAGCACAGCCATCCCCAACCACCACTCTCCCTATTTCACCAACGCAGCCATCCTACAACCACCACTCTCCCTATTTCACCAAACACAGCCATCCCCCAACCACCACTCTAACAGCAACTATGTGCATTCTTCTTCGCGGTGGTGCAACCCCAACGCAAGACGGGGGCGCCAAATGTCCCCCAGTCTTCCCTGCCGCCAGGATTGGTTGTTGAAGTGCGATCACGGTCAGAGCAAGTCATCCGGGCAAGAAACCCGCACCACAGATCCATGAACACAACAACCGCTCTCCACCGAACTCAACCACCACAACCCGGGGCTCCCCACAACAGCACATCTGACTAGGCCCAGAAACATCGCACCTCCGCCATGTCCGCCACACTCATCGAGGCACGGGTTGAGGAGGCTTGTGTGGAGTATAAACAAACACATGACGACTCGACCTGAAGAACACGCGATAAAAAGGGACACAAGAGGAGAGAAATCGCGAAGAGCGCGGAGAGAAGAAGAAAAGGAAAGAAAACCAAAAATAAACAACAAAAAAAAAAACTCGTCCTCTCACCCGCGTGTGCCATGGCAAATCTCACCATCAGCTGATCAGGCTCGGCCAATGGGAGGAGAGCGGGCGTGCGCGAGTTGGCGTGCTGGACGTTGAGGTTGTTGTTGTTGTTTGTTGCGTTTTAGTTTGAATTTTTTTTTTTTATTTTATTAGGCGACTTGTGTATCATAAATACGTCTTTCACATTGGCGGTACATTTATTACATACGCAATTTGGGCCAGTTTTGTTTGCACAACGTCCGCAGCTCGTGCTCTGTGCAAGTGAGACATTGAGATGAAGGTCGTGTGTGAATAGAAAGAGCGAGTGGGAATAATTAACAATACCAGAGTGTCCTCGTAACCAAGCAACTAGCTAGTGCTTGCAAAGCCGGCCGAACCTGGTAATTATTATTAAACACCGCATCCAGATACCCGTGTGAAAAAAAAATCACGATATAAAACAAAGAAAGAAAAAAAATATTTTCAGGAGTGATCGAGGCAACAGCTTGTTACTTATACACCGCCCGAATACGAATTTTTCTCCGATTGAAAAAAATCGGACCTCCTGGAGTGGCAAATTCTCTCGATGCCATCCATAGATGGAAAAAACCAACAAACAATCTTTGGAAGCAATCCGGGACTCACAGCTTGGTGTTAGTGAACCACCTCGTGGAGGCCAATCTGAGGACCAGGTTTTGGGGTTGAGGAAATAGAAAAGTTGAATAACTTTCCAAGCAGTGGTCATTTTAGTGACGTGTGACCACTCAAATGTTGGTATCTGACCCTCTATACTTGGTGTCTGTTTTGTGCTAATGAGTTGATTATGTAGGTCTCCAGGGGTCAAAAGGTCACGAAATTTGACCCTGCTAAAAATCTGACCACCTGTCAGAAACTCACGACAGATATCATACCGATGGGACTTTGTCAACCGAAATGGGTTCACATGGAACACAAGAAGTACCAAAGTCGATTATAAGTCGAACAAAGTGGACTTTATTATTATTATTATTATTTAAGCTGTAGTGCAAACGGTTTTGAGGGATTTTTTTTTTTAAATGGCCTTTTTTACACTAAAAAAAACATGCAAAATTGTATGAAGTTGGACAGCTTGAAATTAGTGAGCATGTTTTGACAAATATCCACTC
>CM068968.1:65223886-65236304 GCA_035128595.1 Eptatretus atami | reverse complement strand
CCAGGACACTACTTCACCATATAGTAGACGTTTCATTGCCATGAGTCGAAAAGCCATTATTCGACTCGGGATGTGCACCAAGTTTTGGCCACCAGACTTTCGTGGCCTGCACAATACATCTGGCTTGAGCCAGTGGTGGCCTCCCCAGAAATTAATCAGACTCTTCTGAATACTTGTGATCACAGCTTGAGGAGGCTGGAGTGCGATGACCTTATGCCATATGGTTGGAAGTATTGTTGTGGGCCGGGGTTCGGTGGTGATAAATGACCACTCGGGGAGCGGTAGGGTCGTCTCCACCGAACACCCCGGAATTTAGGTCGTGACTCTCAGATAAGTCCGACAGGTCATGGGTCCCTTAGCGGACCGTGGTCGCTAAATATTTGACGGCGTGGGGTAGGGTTAATTGCCTAATTTCAATATACCTAAGTATCCACGTCGTCTAACTAACGGGAAAACCACACCCTCGACGGACCTCGGGCCGGTTACCGAGCCGATCCGGGTGTAAACCGAGCGGGATTACCAAGATCCGTCGGTCCAAATGAACAATTTACGGCACGAACGGCCTCCCTAATTCCCATAACGCACCTGCTAAACGGGAGGGGAGCACACAAAGAGCAGAGTTATCCGAATAAAAGCAATGTACAATGAACAAAAAAAGCACTTAGCAATTTCTACTTACAGACGGGGCCCACGGACACACACACACAACACACACACACACACACACACACACCCAAAGAAATGGACCCCGTGGGTCTTTATTCGGTCTCTCAGCCCAGGACGGAAAGGCGAGCTGGGACCAGGCCTTGTCGGGTACCTCTCCGCCTCGTGCGGTCACACCGTACTTCAACCACCACGGTCGACTCGAACCCACGTCCTGCTCTAGTAAGGACCGCAAATAAGAACGAATGATTCACACTGTCAAAAGCTTTTTCCTGATCCGGAGTAACAACCCAAAACCATGAGGCACAGTTTGACCGATGGCAATTAAATCTCTAACCAAAAAATACTGTCATAGATGGATCGTTCAGGTATGCAATAGGTTTGGTCATTTCCAATCAGGAGAGAGATGACATTTTTAAGACGCATTGCAAGCACTTTTGACACAATGTTATAATCGGTGTTCAGCAATGACACAGGCCACCAGTTCGTAATCTGCTGCAAATCCCCTTTCTTTGGGAGGAGACACAAAACCGCTCTCCTGCAGCTCAGGGGCAATTCACCCCTCTTTCTAGTCTCCTAGCAACCACTGAAGGAGGTTTTAACGGTTCGACGTGAGTGCGTTGTGCGCATGCGCGACACACGGGAGGTGCACGCACTCATCAAAAAACCTGCTGTCACCATGGCGACCGACGGACAAGTCGTATGAAGAACTCTGTGAGCTCGTGACGAGACAAGCAGTGAAGATTGCACAGGTGTGTATGACAACAGGTGAAAACCTGTAAGTAGATCTCGTCGAAGAGCCAGAACTCTTCAAGTGCAGATACTGTCAATAAGACGACACCAAAACCAGTTGTGTGTTTGAATCCTGCTTCGTCGGTAGCAAGAGTCCCCAAGAACTTGTGTTGGCGTTGCGCTGCAAATCATACGGCTCACCTGTGCCGTTTCAAGCGGTACACACGTAACGGATGTGGTAAGATCGGGCATCGTCACAAGAGGTGTTCCCAATCCAGCAGTGGGGATAGTGTTACGAATCTGGAAACCATGCGCACTCAACATTCAGGTCCCAAAGATAGTTATGTCGATAAGTATGTGTTAATGGTTAGGGTCCCCGACCTGTGTCTAACGGGAATTACATGTGTGCTGCGAAGTTTCTTTGTAGTTAGTTTTTATTTTTTTTACAACAAATTTCCTTCACTTCACTTCGCACACCGACGCCATTGCCCACGTGCGTTCGACCACGTACGTGGGCGGAGATTTTCATCGCCTCAGCTCCGACTCCACTCCTTGTCCAATCACGCACAGAGGGCAACTTTCCCACGACACCCCGGCCAATTAGGGTTGAGATGGCCACAGAGGGCGACTTTCTCACGACACCCCAGCCAATGAGGGTGGAGATCGCCTCAGATGGCGATTTTCTCACCCCGGACAAGAAAGATATAAAGGAACGCCAGGCTGGGGAGGTTGGTCGTTTTGGGAGTCGCGGGTCTTGGTGCTGGCTGGTTCGTCTGGTCCTGGGTCATCGTCGTCTCTGATCTTCTCCTTGGTCTTGGTTCGTTGGTGCGTGGCTGGTTGGAGAGCGCGGTCCCTGGTGCTTGGTGCGGCGACAAAGGTGTGGGTTCAAGTCCCCCCCTCCGAACCAGCTTGGCTCGACCAGACCGCACGAGGCGGAAAGGTGCCCAACCGGCCCCATTTCTTTTGGGTGTGTGTCTGTGGGCCTAGTCTATAAGCAGCAATTGTTTAAGTGCCTTGTACATGGTAAATTGCATTTCTGATAGTCGGTTTAACTCTGCTCTGTGTCTCCCTCCCGATTATTAAAAATAAACCGCAATTGTTAAATGTACCAGCTCTTCTATGCTTTCTTTCATTGGCCTAGCACGGTGCTTATTGAGAATTAGGTAGGCCGTTTGTGCCGTAAATTGTTCATTTGGTCCGGCGTGGCTTTGATAACTTCCGCTCGGTTCCGCCGGATCGAGTCGGTACATGCGACTCGGTTCGGACAAAGTCGGCCGAGGGTGTGGTTTCCCCGGTAGTTAGACGGCGTGGGTACTTAGGTAAATTGGAATAGACAAGTGGACCCCACCTCACGCCGTCAAAATATTGGCGACCACGGTCCTTTAAGTGACCCGTGACCTTTCGGAGTTGTCCGGGAGTTACGACCTAAATTCCGGGTGTTCGGTGGGAGACGGCTCTAGTGCTCCCCCTGGTGGTGGTTTATCGCCGCCGAACCCTGGCCCACAACAATAGCACTGGCACCACCCATCATGTGCATGTCGGTGAGCATGTTTCTGGAGCTGATGAGTCATCACTGCTTGGTGAGAAGTGTGAGATGTAGACAATCCATGGCAGCACCACTACACACCGATAACTGTTGATCTTCAGCTGAATGGCAAGCAGGTGTCGATGGAAGTGGACACAGGGGCGAGTCAGTCAATTATGAGCCAGGAGCCATTTTGACAAGTTGTGGGGCCCAGATTGAGTCCAGTGAAGACCAAACCTCGTACCTACACCAAGGAAATTGTTCCGCTGATTGGCAGCACAGATGTCGGTGTGTCATGACGGTGTGACTTATGAACTGCCTATGTGGGTTGTCCCAGGTGAGGCAATGGCCCGACATTACTCGGTCGGAACTGGCTTGAGAGCATTAAGCTGTTTTCATTGGAGGCTTCCAGTTGTGCTCAAGCGCTGGATGAGTTTTCCATCTGTGTTTGAGCCAGGAATCGGATCCTTCATTGGGATGAAAGTTAAGATTCATCCGGACTCGGAAGCAAAGCCCGTCGCCTGTAAACTAGGTTACGGATGCAGACCACACACCGTAACCGGAGTGCCTCCTGCCGAATTGCTTACGAAGCGACAACTTGAAACCACTCTTTCTCTTACTTCATCCTGACATCGATGAAACTGTTGATAACAAGCGGCGGAGTCAGAACCACGATCATGATCGCACGGCTGCATTGCGTGACTTCGCTGCGTGCGATCCTGTTGATGTACTGAACCACGGCCTTGAAGCGGAATAGCTGCCAGGTGTTGTTAGTAGCAAGGAAGGAAGTCGTGTGTCTGTCTGTCCGTGACCGCTGTTTCTCGACAACCACTGGTCCGATCTAATTGAAACTTGCCAGGTATATTGCTGGGGACACGAGGATGTGCCTTTTCAAGGTTTGATATTAATCGGACAAGTGGTTCCCAAGTTATGGCCATTTATTTACCAACCAATGAAAGGACACGTTGCTGCGGCCATTTATTTACCAACCAATGACAAGACACGTTGCTGCGGCCATTTATTTACCAAACCAATGACAAGACACGTTGCTGCGGCCATTTATTTACCAACCAATGACAAGACACGTTGCTGCGGCCATTTATTTACCAACCAATGACAAGACACGCTGCTGCGGCCATTTATTTACCAGCCAATGACAGGACACGGTTCTATGACGTCACGATTGACGTCACAATTCTTCTTCTTTTTTTTTTTTTTTGCACGTACGGCCACCTACTAGTAATGACAAATCTGGTATTTGACCTTTTGACCCGCCCCGAGGCCCCAGACGGGCGAGGTCACATGACGCTGCTCTTCCACATTCTTGCATCTGGTGATCCATGGCTCCCAAACAAAGACTATAATTATATTAATTTCACCTTTTGCCCTTTTAACAGCGAATGTTTGGCCGTACGCGTGATTGAAGCCATGGCGGTGTAATGCGTAGCACACTCCCCCCCCCCCCCCCGCTTTTCCTTTGCTCATAATCCACCGAGCCTCTCTTGGTGAGGTAAACACCCAATGAAACTAACGTTAAATTAAAAAAAAAAATCCTTCTCACAGATTCATCTACATATATATAAATATATATTCTAAATTAAAGAAAAGAAAAAAAAATATCTGCAAACATCGCGTGAAACGTCCCGTCGTCGAACTTTAATTTTAAATAAACGACGCGAAATCCTATTGGTCAGCCGCGTTTCAACCGGACCAATCACAGCGAGGGATCTTGAGACGTGGATCTTCCGAACCGACAACGTTGTCCGTTGGTTTTTTTTTTTGTTTGAACCTTCGAATTGATCGTGTTCCAAAACTTACGGGGATTTCAAGTGAACGCAGCTCGGTTTCGCCACGACACGGTCGGACGCTGTGAGTATCGGTGCCTGAGAGCCTACCTTAATGTGGTACCAAACTGCTTACGCTTATTACGGTTTGCAAAATGGCGAAGTTCTATTTCGTATTTGAAATAAATAATTGTAATTGAAGCAGTTGTGTCGGGAGCTCGTTGGTGTGAATATTAAATGTGGGTTCGGGTTCGCGATTTGCTCGTGGAAAACCGATGCTTCGAAGTTCTTCGTTGTTTCGTCGTTTCTACGATGTGACGTCGTTTCTACGATGTGACGTCACGCCTCACTCGACCTCTCTCTCTGGTCCCCCTCGTGCTCTGCCCGAGGGGAAGGTTCAGTGCTGCCAAGGAGGCCTCACGGCAACGGGAGTGCATTATGTGGTTTGCCATAGCCTTTACCAGCAAGTCAGGGCAGGGATTTGTAATTTCTTCGGGGTGCCGGAGATAACTCGCCTACTCTTCGAGAAAGAGACCGCGGGATCTCAAACGTCCCGCAACTGATGCCAGTAGGTGGGACGCCCGGCTTGATGTCCATCTGAAGGACGGCACACGCGCGTTGATGAATCGCCCCACCTGTGAAACACTGGGACGACGGTTTAGATTCGAACCCAAGTTACATAGCTCAAAGGTAAGTGTGTTACCTCGCCACGACACTGGCAGACCCTCCCTGGATCATGATGATTACATAGCTCAAAGGTAAGTGTGCTACCTCGCCACCACACTGGCAGACCCTCCCTGGATCATGATGATTACATAGCTCAAAGGTAAGTGTGCTACCTCGCCACGACACCGGCAGACCCTCCCTGGATCATGATGGTTACATAGCTCAAAGGTAAGTGTGCTACCTCGCCACCACACTGGCAAACCCTCCCTGGATCATGATGATACATAGCTCAAAGGTAAGTGTGCACCTGCGCCAACGACCGGCAGACCCTCCCGGATCATGATGGTTACATAGCTCAAAGGTAAGTGTGTACTCGCCACCACACAGACCCTCCTGGATCATGATGGTTACATAGCTCAAAGGTAAGTTGCTACCTCGCACCACACCGGCAAACCTCCCTGGATCATGATGGTTACATAGCTCAAAGGTAAGTGTGCTACCTCGCCACGACACTGGCAGACCCTCCCTGGATCATGATGATTACATAGCTCAAAGGTAAGTGTGCTACCTCGCCACGACACTGGCAGACCTCCCTGGATCATGAGGTTACATAGCTCAAAGGTAAGTGTGTTTACCTCGCCACGACACTGGCAGACCCTCCCTGGATCATGATGATTACATAGCTCAAAGGTAAGTGTGCTACTCGCCACCAACTGGCAACCCTCCCTGGATCATGATGATTACATAGCTCAAAGGTAAGTGTGCTACCTCGCCACGACACTGGCAGACCTCCCTGGATCATGATGATTACATAGCTCAAAGGTAAGTGTTTACCTCGCCACACACTGGCAAACCCTCCCTGGATCATGATGATTACATAGCTCAAAGGTAAGTGTGCTACTCGCCACCACACTGGCAGACCCTCCTGGATCATGATGATTACATAGCTCAAAGGTAATGTGCTACCTCGCCACGACACTGGCAGACCCCCCTGGATCATGATGATTACATAGCTCAAAGGTAAGTGTGTTACCTCGCCACCACACTGGCAGACCCTCCCGGATCATGATGATTACATAGCTCAAAGGTAAGTGTGCTACCTCGCCACACACTGGCAGACCCTCCCTGGATCATGATGTTACATAGCTCAAAGGTAAGTGTGCTACCTCGCCACGACACCGCAGACCCTCCCTGGATCATTGATGTTACATAGCTCAAAGGTAAGTGTGCTACCTCGCCACCACACTGGCAAACCCTCCCTGGATCATGATGGTTACATAGCTCAAAGGTAAGTATGCTACCTCGCCACCACACCGGCAAACCCTCCCTGGATCATGATGGTTACATAGCTCAAAGGTAAGTGTGCTACCTCGCCCACACTGGCAGACCCTCCCTGGATCATGATGTTACATAGCTCAAAGGTAAGTGTGCTACCTCGCCACCACACTGGCAACCTCCCTGGATCATGATGGTTACATAGCTCAAAGGTAAGTGTGTTACCTCGCCACGACACCGGCAGACCCTCCCTGGATCATGATGGTTACATAGCTCAAAGGTAAGTATGCTACCTCGCCACGACACACGGCAACCCTCCCTGGATCATGATGGTTACATAGCTCAAAGGTAAGTGTGCTACCTCGCCACGACACTGGCAGACCTCCCTGGATCATGATGGTTACATAGCTCAAAGGTAAGTGTGTTACCTCGCCACGACACTGGCAGACCCTCCCTGGATCATGATGGTTACATAGCTCAAAGGTAAGTGTGTTACCTCCGCCACGACACTGGCAGACCTCCCTGGATCATGATGGTTACATAGCTCAAAGGTAAGTGTGTTACCTCGCACGCACCACTGGCAGACCCTCCCTGGATCATGAAAGGTGCACAAAGGCAAAATGTCCACATTAGTGTTTCCAGACAGATTACAGGGAAATGAAATGCACTTTCATTCACCACCCCGATCCGCCGAGTCTGAACGTGATGCGGATCGTTCCGAGTGTGATCTCGTATTTCCTGTGTATTTTTATAATTACTATGTTTTGATCGTTGAATTCTATCTGTACTTGCTTTTAGTAGGGTTGGGTAAATGGTGAAGTTTTTTTCGGTTAAGTGTCTTCGCGTAGCATTTCCTACGTCCATGTTCGATGCTGAATCTGAAAACGTTGGATTTTTTTTTTTTTTACCTCCGATGACTTTTGACCCCCGGCACTTTAATTTACTCAAAATGCGACAAAAAAAAAAGATATTTTTATGAATTTCTGACCAACTGAGGGAAATAAGGCTGTAATATATCAATTTATAGGTTTTTTTTTTCCGATCAGAAATACGAACATGACATTATGCAACGATTTTATGATTTTTTTTGAAAACGCACAATCATTTTGCTAAAATTGAACTGTTTTTCTCTTCTCAGATCGACCATAAGACCGGGATCACGCCGGTGCCGCCAACAAAAGTTCATTAACCTTATCCTGCACGGATTCATCGGGTTTGATAGCATTCTTTATCGAGTCGTGTAGCTCGGTCAAACTGAATTTTTTTGAGCGCGGAATTTCCCTGCTCCATCCTTCACACGTCGTTGTCGGCGAATGTCCGGGGCTACAGTTAAGCGTAAATATGTCACTTCCGCTAGAAGTTCTTTCTCCGATAGTGTACTCGGTAAATCGAGACTGTCTGGGGTCAAAGGTCCTTTGTGCTTTTTTTGCAAGTTTGTATAGTATTCAAAATAGCCTAGTATTTTTCTTTTTCTTCAAGTCTTCCTTTTTCCTAAATTACTTGATTTCGGTCCTATGCAACATCCAATCGATTTGAAAATGTGATCAGCGTGTTCCTTGACCTGAAAAACATATGAAATGATGTATCACAAGCCTTATCAGTCACATTAGAGAAGGAAAACATGAAAAAAAAATGTCTTTTTGGCCGCTATTTTGAAAAAAATTAAGGTTTCCGGGGGTCAAAGGTCGTCGGAGGTAAAAATTCGACCGGATTCGCATTCGGCATGGAAAACGGGTGTAGAAAATGCTATGCACAAAATTTCAATCATATTTACCCAACCCTACTTTTAACGACCTCCTTTGTTCATTCTTGAACAGCTGAAGATGCCCAGCCGCAAGAAAAAGACAAAAGCGCCAGCTAAAGGTGAATGCATTGTCTGTGTTTGTACGGTGAAGGTGAGCGGGGAGGGTGTCAAGGTGGGATTGAAGGAGGGGATGATTGAGTTTGGAGCAAAATGTCTCGTGGTTAACAGCAGAGACGTACACCGCCACCTTGAGGTTTAATGGAGTACGTGATGAACGTGCAGGCTTTATCATGACCAGGAAATATCAGATATTTAATTTATTACGAACAGGGGTGACTAGCTTTAAACTCCTCCATCCAACCTCCTCCCATCTCTCAACCTATCCTCCCCCCACCTTCCCCCATTCCCCTGCCTCCCCTGATGAGTGGAGGTTGGTTTTGGGGTTTCCCACTCTGGGGATGTGTACAGTACAAAAGTGCAAGTTATCTCCACAGCTGACTTGTAACACCCTCTGACACCACCACCGGGTAGTGCTACACGATACGCACTTGCATCGAGAATTTTCGTCGACCTCTCCTCCCGATCCCCCGTGACTACAGATGAAACCGAGTATCCCATGTTCACCACGATGTCGAACTTGGTCCATGTGCCAAGCTTGGTGGCAGTTGGTCCTGTCGTCTTGGTGTGATTGGTGTTGCACACGCACACACACACACACACACCTCATTAATTTATAGTCGATATGTTGTGTAGAAGTATTATCATAAATAATGGTATGTTATACACTTGTGTAATATTACATAAAATGATATTGCTGCAGCAGTCAGACTCGTTCCAGTTGCCTGGTTCAAATCCAGCGGGTCTCGTCAAAGCGATTGCAGCGGTCGACTGTTTCGGAAATCCCCTGTCGAATCTCCTTCTGTCGTGTTGCCATCCAGTTTGGGAGCCCCAAAACTTTCCAGCGTCTCATGACTCCATCTAATTAGGCCGAGCAACCTAAGTCACCTGACATGGTCTTCCATGCTGTATGGAGACGTGACCAATTATTCACTTGATGGGTCCTCTAAAAGCACCAAATGAAGCAGCCATCATAGGTAGAGCTCACCCCAAGACCAGGTATATTTATAGAAGAGATAGTGTAGTGGTGGCATGGACGAAGGAAGATACAAGAAGCAGCTTATAATCAACGGTTTAAAAATGAACCCTGAAAACCACAACCGATCATATGCGCTCACAAAACCACAGGACAATTGGGATTCCTTAATTAACTAACTCGAGGCCTCAGTCATTCCACGAGAGATTGTACAACACAGAGAGATGGAAAAAAAAAACAAATACCCCAGCTGTGCCAAACCCAACCGCCCAACCAATGTAGAAAAGTTAGCCCAGGTGCATCCTCACTGCAGGTGCTCATTTAAAATGTAACGCTGAAAAGTCAGCGTGCCGCACGAGGCTTATGATGATGATAATGATGAGGGGAGGCGTGGCTGGCTGGGTGGGGGCATGGCTTGACGTGGCAGCTGCACAGATTCCAAGCGTAGCGTCTGCAAGGTACTTACTGGGTGTCTTTTAGTCCCCCCCCCCTACTGCATGGCTTTTATCACTTCAGGCCCCCACCCCTTGCCATGATGCCCACGCCCCTCCCCGCTCAGTCACCATTGGGTGCCGATCGTCCTAATGTGTGGAGCGACACTGCCGTAACGTTTCCCCCTGCAGCTCGGAGGCAAACCGGGGTGATCGCGATGCTTTTGTGTTTTTTAGCTTTGCTGCCTGTACTTGCACCTGGTGACATAGCGAACGTGAAAAAGACACAAATGATGGATTACAGAGGTAAAAATAGGACCGCCTGTCCTGAAGCTCACCTGGATCAGCAGCAACAGTCAGTCACACCCCTCCGCAGACCCCCTCGGACGCTGAATTTTTTTTTAATGACATGAACAAACTTTGGTGCATCACGGGTGAAGAATGTTGTGGTCAAGTTTCATCAAGACCGTGCGTAGTTTCGGAGACGAGAGCAAATACCAATTTTGGGGGTCAAACGCCCCACCACCCTCATAGACCCCCTTAATGAGCACAGATTGTGATGCGGTCGATAAGCTTTGGTGCACATCACAGGTGGTGAAGGTTGTGGTCAAGTTATATCGAAATTGTGTGTGTAGTTTTTGAGAAATGAGCAAATACCCATTTTGGGGGGTGGGTCAAAAAACCCCGATGGACCCCCTTAATGAGCGCAGATTTTGATGCGGTCAATACACCTTCGTTCGGCATCAGATATGAAGCTTGTGGCCGAGTTTCATCAAAATCGTGTGTTTGGTTCAAGCGATAATGATTGAAGTGTTTACGGACTCGCTCACCTACGGACACTGCTCGATCGCGTAAGCTCACCTGACTAAAGTCCAGGTAAGCGAAAAATGGGGTCAAAATGGTTGATTTTATAAAGACGCATATGGATGTGTAGACGTCATCTAACCGTTACATAAGCGACGCATATGTAATGTAAATTAATTACTTTACGTTTATGCTCGACGTACAATGAAGGAAACGGCTCCGTTAAATTAAGCATCCTTTACCCACGAGGAGTCATTTCTTCAACAATGTGCAATAATCAAAGTGTGAAAAGTTTTAAAGAATCGGTACTTGCTCCCTTCAATCGAAACCATCGCACGTTTGTTTTGAAGGTAAAGGAAGTTGCCCGCACTTCCGATTATTGTAGCATAGTAAAAGTCACCAAATGCAAAGCCATATTGAACACAGCCGACCATTTTGTATTGTTGTTTGGCTCTGCAATGATCGTCATCCGCTATTCGTGCAGAAACACCGCAGGCTAAAGTTAAAGAAACAGCCGAGGTAGAAGATGGTTTGAGTGCGGCCGAAGTGGGTGCCGAGGAAAACGAGGGGAAAGACGAGCCCTCAGATTCGAAAGCCGCAAAGGAGGTTGAAAAGGCAGATGCTGTTGGTGGTGAAGCTGACAAGGTGACCGCCGAGGACGTGACGACCGAGGACAACGTGCAAGCGAGTGAACAACCTGAGTGAGTGTTCCTTGTTCGCGAATATCACGCTCAAGTTGTTGCTTTTACTTCTTTGACTCGGCAACTAATGATTTAAAAAGGGACGACTTCCTCGATGTCTTACCGCTTCGACTTTTACTTCAGGGACAAGCCAGAAAAGGCCCGTGCTCAGAAAGGACCCCGTCGTGTGGTTCCTCCTCCCTGGGCAACCCTCAGCTCCCACCAGCAGGCCCGTTTGGCACCGGCTTCACAGGCCCCGCGGCCTAAGATCGACGACATCGTAATCGAGGCCATCAAGGTATTTGAACTTGATCTTGTCTTTTCCACATTATGAAGAGATCCATTGACATTTTGGCCTTGACGTTGGATATGTTGCTTTTCTACTGTCAAATTGGCACATCCGATGTAATCCAACTTTTTAAATGAAAATTAAATAATATGTCTTTCGGCAGGCACTGGCAGCTTCGAAGTTTTCATTTATTTCTTTATATCAACCTCTTCTTTTGGTGGTGGGTGCCTGATGAAGCCTGGTGGCAGAAATGTTGTGCCTTAGGCCCTTAACCCAGGTGTCCGTGCCGGTGTTTTGGCAGCAAGCTGTTTCTGGTAGCAAACATGCCGAGACCAATGGCAACCGACACCCCGCTACAGTTGTGTGAGCTTTGAGGACGTCGTTGTTGTTAACGTGTTCCTTTTTCTGAAGGAAGTGTTGAATGACAATGGCAATCCAATCAACTTACCAATTGAGGTTACAACTCTGAATGCAAGTGGACCTTGTGATGCAACAAACCAACTATTGCAATCCTAATGAGGCTCCATCTTCACATCGCACTCCGCCTCCTCACCCACCAACAACTGCACATTATAATTTTGTGTCCATGATTTAAAACTGTGTTGCCAGAGCAGCCTCTGCTGCTGTGAAAGCTGAAAACGGTCTCGACCCTCCGAAACGACTGTGCTGAAGTACGCGGGGCTCCGTTGAGATTAATTTTGACCAAATAATCGTGTTGAACCCGAGTGTGTA
>CM068968.1:65195512-65207316 GCA_035128595.1 Eptatretus atami | reverse complement strand
ATGCACATATAATCATATTGATAAATTTTCAGAACATGTTTGGTGACCCGCAACCTGCTCTTTAAGTTTTCCTTTTGAAATGGAATTTTTGTCAAGGATGTAAAAAGCAGACCAAGAGAGGTTTTATTTCATATAAAACGGATGCAAACACATTGACGAGTGTTGATTTATAATTGCCTGATGCTTTGATTTCCATTGTTAAAAAATAAAATGAATAAATAAAATTACATTTGTGATTGCTAATTAAAACGACATCAGGTGATGCCGTTATACCTTCAGGAGAGCGTTTCAAATGTTCCTTCGCGTCTGTACCTGATCAAACCCTGTTCATCGTAGGCCGGCAATCCTGAAGCAAGCTTTACAGCGCTGTGTAGACAAGGGTTCCTTGGAGCAGATCACCGGTCGAGGAGCTTGAGAGAGATTTGCATTCCTTCACACAAATCACCTGGACCATTGTAATGACAAATTTGGGGCATCGTGGTGCTGGGCACTTTAAAATAGGAACATGTCTGGGATTCCATCCCAAGTCACCCTGGGTAAGCAGCTCGAAAAATTCTCCCCCCACCTGCACGGTGAAGAAAAGTGTAATGTTGAAAGGTCCAAGTTTGCGCAGAGGTGGCGGTGGGGTTGAAAATTTTGAGATACCTCACGAGATTCTGGCAGCATAAAAGGGCTAACTGGAAGGGCAACGCGGTAGAGGCCGCCTACCTCCGCCACGAGAACATATCGGGCCCAAATACATTTTTTAAATATCAATGCTATAACCAGTACTATATCGTTTTTGGCCCGATATGTCAATGGTGAAGAAATCACTTTATTAATTAAAATAATTCTCGTATCCCAATCCGGATCTTCACCAAATGCGAATCCAAATTTGTCCTTGGCCCCGCCACGTACAACACACACAATGGTGGATTCTTTGATAGTGGTTGTGTTTCTTAAAGATGAAGATTCCACCTAACCAGCTCCTTTAGCACACGAAAATAAGAAGTGAGATAGCTCCAAATGCAAATACCTGGAAGCAAACCATGCAACAGCCACACCATGTTACTACAGGAACTTTAATTCAATAACATGCCTTTGTGAACAAAGATAAAAACAACTGGGAAATAATTCGTGTTCAATCACAGTTATCAAACAATAAAATAAAAATCAAAATTTTCCAAGATTGTGCCACAGCTGGTACCCAAGCAGCTAAAAAGCCAACCCTTTCCCCTCCATCTTTGTTCAACAGGGCTGGAGGCATCTTGGCCCCTGCTCGATGAGCATCAACTGCAGCCGAAAGGAAAACGCCAGGAAAAGTGCGTAAGCATGGGGAATGAACTGTAGCGATAATGGGCCGAGGAGCAGCGCGGCGGCTAATCGACGCACTTTCGCTGATGAAACCGGGCGGCCGGTCGATCAATTCCACGTGCCCTTTGCACGCGATCGCAACAAATCCGCTACAATCAGATGCATCATGGATTGCCTGGGTGAAGTTTATCTCAACTTCTCATGTGGCAGCAATGCTGATCACTGCCCCGCCCCCCCAAGGCAATATCATAGCAGTGTATTCCAAGCTTCGCGGCTGCAATCCGTTGTGACAACCATGGGCCTTCCGACTTCAAATAAGCAACAGATTGTTGGAAAGAACAATGATAAAAGGAAAGCAAGCAGAATGTAATGGACGAGCAAGGTCACGTAGCACATGATTCGTGTCGGTAAAGGAACGCGATTGAAAACTCGGAACCTTCTCAAGCGGAACTAAAGTCAACACGCAGTCAAGAAAGTTAAAAAGTATGTCGATGGGCGCAGGAATCTGCGAACCGAGATCAAAAAATAAATTTGGAAATGAGAAACTGGTATGCGAGTCCGTGTGTTATTGTCATTCGGTTCAACGTTTCTGGAGGACACTCAGCAGTAGCACAACTGGCAATTCACAAATCCATTTCATTATTTTTTCTTTCTTGTCAATGCAAAATTGATTAAAAAAATACAAAAAAAATTCAAATCACTTGTCCAATCCCTCAAAAATAAGTATGACATTTGATGTGGACCCCCCCCCCTTCAATCAGATGTCCGGTAAAAGCCCTCATGTGTCCGGGGTCTCCCCCAAACAGACGATTCATACTTTGCAATTCAATCTGGTTCTTCCACGAGCCTCAACATCCGAATGAAATTGTCCAACGGAAGCCAAACGCGTGCACCTTGTGCTCGGTAGCAGTCGGCTGCAAAACGATGGCCCCAAGCGGGGGAGATTGGGTGAACAAAAACCACACGTGATGACATTTGCGTAAGAGAGGTTAAAATTTGCCGAACAGATCGGTGAGGTGGTTCCGTTATTGTTTAGTCACAAATCAAATTATTTTATGGTCCTTGCACGGAACTGCAATTTCACACTTTTAACGTAATGATGGAGGAAAACAGAGGGCGGTTTAAGCATCTCGCTCGTGCAGCCGATCGATTGAAATGAAAAAAGGCCGTCATCATTCACCCAAACCAAGTAGGAGGGAACTTTGCCCGCAACCGCCGGCCTCACTGCTTTTCATGCCGAACGTGCACTCGATCGTCACAGTTCCTCAGGGTCGTGCCCGCCCCTTTTGAACGAGAGCAAAAGTGCATACGAGAAACTTTCTGGTGTCAATCCACAACAACCTGTCTTTTCTTTATTCCCTAATCACAAGGCCACTGGACTCAACACTACTACACAAGAACTACATTTGAGAAAAATCACTCATCAATGGCAATAAAGGTTCAATAAATACCTGCGATTACGATACCAAAGCCACGAGATTCTTCTTCACTTTTGAACATCTCCATTTCATCCATTTTATTGCTGTTATAAGCAATGCGATCACAAGGGCCGGTAAACCGATGGCGGTCTGGGGTGAGGGGTTTGATTCGCACAACTGTGCTGTGCTGGTAAACATCCAGAAAGGAAGTGCAACAAGGTCTCAAATGAAAAAGGTTGCCAAACCTCTCACCACCCCCCAAAGCCCTGCTCCACAAATTACTTACGGCTGCGCGCCGCATGCCGGCCGGCAAACTCGGCTGGCTTCAAGCGTGCGGCCAACGGCGGCTTTGGCGCCGACGCTCTTGCTTTTGCCTTATGAGCAACTGCCTTGGCTTTGCGGCACCCTGCTGCTCCTCTTCGAGACGACGCGCTCGCTGGTACCGCATCCTTGTTCTTGACCATGGCAATCTTGGCGGAGTTTTGCCCCGTTGAATCTGGCGAGGGGGAATAAAGAATGGAAAAATAAGAAGCAATGAAGCTTCCTACTACACTTCTTGCATGTGCAAGACTGCCACACTTCAAAAACTAGAAGAGCACTCGGTAGAGCGGCACACTCCGCCACGTAATTGGCCCTGAATCCACGAGACATAAAACGGGCGACCAATACATGTTTTAAATATCTGTGCTATAATCAATACTAATATCGTTTTATTGGCCCCGATCTCTTCAATGGTGAAGATCCGGATCTTCAACCAAAATCTAATCAGTTCGTTGCCTTGTCACTGTCTACTCACATCCAAACCTGTCCACTCGCCCCACCCGCTATCAAATATTCTCGGCAGCGAAGCTCAAAATTATGGTGAGTCCAATATTGTGCGGGTTTTTTAACCAATTCGTGTTCCGATTTTCCACATCGGCGGTATTTAAATTTTCGACCAATCGTGGTTTTTGAACCGCGAGAAGGAGTCATTGTTTGCAAACAAGTGTGTGCGATTTCCCTCATCACAGCCTTTTGTTGTTCTCGTGCACGCGTTAATTGTAGTAATCACACCAGCATATACGGGAAACAGAAGACAAAATTTAATTCTGCAATCGTTGAACAGCGAAATTACATTTTACGGAGATTCTTGTAAATACTAAAGATCTCCCACAGAATCTAGTAGACCATGACACAATAGTTAATATGGGCGCCAAAACGTAAAAACGGACAAAAAGTAAGTAATTGTGCCAAAAGGCAGAGAAAGTTTACAGACGTTGTGCGAAGAAAATCGAGTTGTTGGATACGTCCGGCAAAAAGTGAAAGTGCGGCATCTGTGGGCCACCATTACTAGGATCGATGAAATCAAACTGTGTAAACGCGAGTCAAATATCCGTGCAGGTGTGGCTCTAGCAAAGCGGCAAAAGGCTCGTTCCATCGCGTGAACCTGCAAATATTTGAAAGGAATGGAAAAAGCACTTGATGTTTGAATCGAAGGACCAAAGCAACAACAAAAAAGAAGCCTTTGAGTGGACCCTTTACCAACGTTTTCCACGAGGCACCCGGGCCGAAGGCTCCAGTTTTCAATCATGGCTCGTGGAACAAATCGAGGCGAAGGGATTTATGCTGAAGCAGGTTTTTAAAACGCCAGAGAAGGGAAATTATTTTGCAAGAGGATGCCCATCTTGTACCTTCCTGTCCAAGCAGGGAAGATGTGCCTCCTGGTTCAAGGTGGCGGAGGAATCGTTTTAAACCCTTCTTTGATGTGACACTGGGCAACAAGGCCGCCTTCGTCGTACTCATGATGAATCCAACAGCCATCGCAAGTTGCACGTCTAACATATTTCTAACCTCCATCCCTCCCGCCCATTAGGCAGCATGCAGCAGCAGCAGCATCTCGCCGAGCTAAGTCCTTGTGTTTTCTATTTACAGGGCAGAGTACAGTAAGAATGGCAACGTAATCGCATTTACCCTCCACCCAGCTCGATTTCTTTGTAATAAATAGAAAAGGTAAAACCTCTCGAGTTTTTGTTGAATTTACAGAACCATTTACAGATTTATTTCAATTGTTAATAGAAAATATATATATATATAATAATGTTTATTTCAATTGTAATGTGTATTTCCTGGCTGCCTCTCGATCTTCCTCGATATTTTTCTCGAATCCAGGAACTGAACCTCCCCTCTCCCATTGGCCCCTTGGTTTCCACGATCGTGGTTTTAACTATCACGGCATTTTCCAGGAACCGGAAACCCCTGACGATATCGGAGGGTTTCCTTTATTTGCTAGATTACAAGAAGTGCCGTGTGTGGTGTGTCCTCAATAACTCAAAAGCCATGGCACCCTAAGCAACCCAAAACTCTTGCCAAGCATACCAAGGAAACTGCAACCGGAGTGCATGAATGCAAAAACTGGATTCTGGGTAAAATGTAAACCTCCCCCATTTTGAAGATAAATGAAAAGGGTGGCTCCATCATGAAAAAACAAAACTTGCACACCCTGTCAGCCCACTATCCCCTCCCAGGGGTCTCAAAGCCACCAAATTTTGTTTAGGCCTGCTCAAAATGCCTTGCCGAGGACCATGTACTGCTCATGCACTAAATTAAAAGTATAATAATCAAAATCTGTGTTCGGATTTAAGGATCGCACTCTTAAGACTAAATAAGTGTATGAAATCCTGAAAAAAATACTAATTAGCGATTCTAAGCAAGGCTGTGATTTCACAAGGCCTCCTTCTCCGTATTTACATGATAAAATACAAACACATCAATTAATTAGTCGGGAGGCCGGGGATATTCGAGAGATTTTTTTTATATTTTTAACCTTCTTTTAAAAAAAGTCTTTTAATTGTACACGTACAACGTCCACATCAATTATCACCTCTGAGTTTTAGGTACATTTTAAAAATGAAACCGTGTTGAAAAACCTGAACAAGGTACGATTTCAATACATTGAAAATAGTCACGATTCTGTCCTTCTTGTCGGCATTTTTGTTATGTATTGTATTGGTAAATGCTGTCAAGATGTCAGGAGTGTGTTCAGTGTACCACAATAGCTAGCTTAGTGCTTGCCAAGCCAGCCGTTCCTCACATCATGGTTTTGAGTGGAGTGCGCCTAAATCACTTTGAATGAGCGCTCTACAAGAAACTTGGTAACCTGTACCACACCCAGATTCATTACTGGCGATGAGGATGAACATCGATACCGATGGACTTATTTTTGGCCTGTCGATGAATTATTCCCTCAGAAGGCCAGATCGACACAAGTGGCAAGTTAGAGGTGAGGGAGGGGAAAGGGAAGGTGGGATGAGGGCGGGGGAGGGGGTGGTGAAGAGTGGGAGGAAAGGACCCGGTGTTGCCCGGGTACCCTTTGCTCATGCTAACTATTCCCTCTTCCCTTCCCACATTTCCAGTGAGGGTAATAGACCTGGTCTTCAACTTACTTACCTCAACTTTACAGTGAAGAACATGAAAGTCGTTCTCAATTAATTGACGCATCTGTTCAGTCTTCGGGTGGTGGGGTGTGTAAAGCCCTGTTGCATTGCATCGGTGTGGGTTCGATTTCCACGGGCCAGCCAGGAGAGTAATCTGAAGTCGAAATTCGCTAATGCATACAAAATCGTGACAGCGGTCAGAAAAATCATATTCAAATAAATTCCGCTCAATTCGTCCACTTCTGGAATCAATTTGATACCACATTTTTGGGTTTCACTCATTATAACAACGCTTCCAGTCCACTGGAAAACGAAGAAAAATATAGAAATGTTTGCCAAAAAAGTGGGGTTAACGGTGCGTGCAGGGGGTTGACCGAAATATGAGGGGATAAATGCCGTTTTTACAATAATAGGTCACAGATATCACGGCCATTACGGGCTTCTTTCATCGAAAAACAATGAACCGTGTTGTTTGGGTGCAGTGCCACTAGGCACACGTCTATAGCGTCATCACTTCTGTTGTACCTTCGTTCATGTGACCTGCAGACCACTTTTCACCCGTGCATAAGAAATTGACAGACCTGCATCAGTTTCGTCGGGCGTTGTTTTTGGCACGATCGGCCATCAATAGAGGTGATTCAAATGGCAGATGCGTTGTATACTACAATTACGAATGTAATACATATAATTGATATCTTTATTGCAATGCAAGCTAATAGTAAAGTTGATCATCATTTATGCTCCCCCGTGGAAACTTCTGACGGACCACATATTACGACACGTGAACCGAGGAAACATCGCTCCGTACGAGCAATTCGTCGATCTTTTCCAGCGAAACGTGTTGGCAGAACAAAAGGATTCTGAAACCATAAATTCTCTGGGGAAAGGCGATTAATATTCCCAATAGACGTAATGCGAGTATGGCTACTAGGGGTATGCAATGCGTCTACGCGGACGTCACAACAACTAGTGCATCGGAATCAACGTTTTTCGGTAACAAGACATGTAAAATCGGAAAACGATGAATTTCGATGCCCCGCGCACTTTATTACGGACAGTGTCCTACAATATGTAACTAACGTTGGTGGAATAGAAATATTTCGAACACTGGGCAAAGGTATCCAAAAAAAAAAAAAAAGAGCAAATTTAACGTAAACCTTAATTCCAATGAAGTGCAATGTAACGCATTAGCAAATTTTTGACTCATCTACAGGAGCACCGCATCAAGCAGTAACTGTGGTGCGCCACAGAAATGCCGTGAATCATTCACGCCAAGGAGTTGTGTACAAATAAAACGAATGCTATGTTTCAAACATCATCGTGTCCTTGTATTCAGGCGGTTTCCTTATGGCCACAACGATACGGCTATTTAATGATGGTCTTAGTGCAAGTGCAGATGTCCATCCTAGCGTTTTTCACTTGCCGGTCGTAACAGACATCAATGAGGGCTCGAGGCATTTAATACGAACCAAACATCGCAACAGCCAAACAGAAAACATGTACGATGCAGCAACAGACATGTGTTGAGGCAGGCTTATCTGGTACTTCTCTCGAGTTTGCTGTTCGCTTTTGTCCATCGAAATCAAACAACTTGCTCGCGCGGCATCCTCCCCTAGAACGCACATCTGGGCTGTGTGCGTAAAGGAACTAAAGTCGACGATGTGACCACAATGCAATTGCAGCAACCGCTTTGAACAATAGGCAATCGCACGCGATTTGAAGAACTCTACACGTACCCTCTCGGTAATGTAAAGGGTACGCCAATTGGAACGATGCCACTGAAACCCTTTTCCGGGAGATCCGAGTCACCCATCCCTGTCCCATCACTTCTTTCAGGCTTCGCTTGAGCATGTAAACCTGCAAGTGCAAAAGGGACAGTTCCACGGCAGGGCCCACTCGTAACCTTTCGCGCACCAACACGAAGATCTTAAACACAAGAGGAATGTGTGAACTAGGCAACATGTACCGTGCATATACTTCCCTTGGCAAAAAGCTAAAGAGGCCCATAATACAGCGGCTAGTATGATCATGGGTTCTACAGTACTCAAAACATTCACATCCAGTTGAACTGATTGAAGGGTTAATGTATTGGGGATTAGTTCTTCATGCCCGTGATCAGACACTCCGCGTGTTTTTAATATATTTATTGCGACTCGCCGTGCTGACCAATCGCTTCACTGATTGTTAAATCAGAAGACAGCATTGTGTACTTCACAAAACATGTTGCAATAATCCATCTGTGAGCCAATGAGGATGTAAAAAGTGGAATACACAAAAAAAAAAACATTTGAGTCATCGGAGAAAGCGGTTGCAGTGAAAAACGAAAATTCACAATGGACGGACGTACGTACAGACCAACTCCAAAACTTGTGATTGCTACAGGCGACTGCCAGTTGGAGACCAAAACAACCGACGTGCTTAGAAAACCAAAAAACATACTTGGAATCCGCGTGCGAAAACTCATCAAGAAAAGTGGTTGACATCTTTGATGAGAAAAGAACCCCCCAAAAGAGTTAGATTTTGTTGACTAGTGTTATTACCTTTCAAAACCTTACCATTTTTTATATTCTACGACGGTGGGAACCCTTTAGAATAAGCGTTAGAATGGTGGTGGGCAACAGAGCACACACTCTCTCCTTTTTTGATAATAAGAAAGATTGGCAAGCGTTCTATCATAATGGAGATGTATGAGAATGTTCAATATGATTATTTGAATCAACAAAAAAGTTGACTTCGTCCATCTGCTCACCTCGTCACAAGGCTGGACAGCACCAAGGCCCAGTCCTATGTCCTTAAATTTTCATCAAATGATCTCTCTGACTCTTGAAATCCTCTTTATTTCTTTGCTGATGATTCCACCCTCTGACCGTGACCAAGAATCCTCCAGAGGACATCCCCGATTCCACTGAATCAAACGCTTTACAGAGGATCGAAGATAAGCTCAAGCAGCCCCTGCCAGAAACTCCGACCCCTTCCGTCTGCGTTTCCGGTGGAGGATTTCCCGAAGAGCAGGATCGGTCGATCGTTGACCTCTTGGTGTAAAGCCTGACTGCTCTGGACGCTGGTGCTCGAAGCAGGAGGTGGCGAACCCTCTCAAAGATACTTCGTAAGCAAAGACCTTGCCGCAGTACTGAGAGCAGCATCACCCCTCCTCAGTAGTTTTGCCAGTCCTGGCGATCAACCTTCCCTCCCAGAGAGGGAACAACCAAGGCCACCTCTTCCAGTCAGTTGGGTTGATGCCTTGGTTCCAGGCAAAAGACAGCACAGAGAACTGCATGCAAACGACACGAGTGCCAGCATTTCCACGCAGCCTTGAAGAAGGTTCTAGTCATGAAATGCCACAGATCCCTGCCGAGCTTTAAACCCCATTTGCAACCGGTTCACCGCAGCCTGTTTCACAAAACGAAGGTCGATCACATTTGATTGGAGGGTCAGCAATAGGGATTGGGTAACACCCTTGGATGTCGCAACTCGACCAGCTGGTGGATTAGCCTGGTACAGCAAGCTCAAAGTAACCGCGTCCCACAGCGACGATCACTTCGGACTCCTCTGTCATGAGCTACCACCCTCTGCTTCTAACTGCAGTAACACCGAAGGGACGCGGCTGGAGGAACGCAAAGCGCGAATTCTTCCTGTAAGCAAGAACGCGAATCACTTGATCACAGGTGATGCTCTACCAACCCACAGATTCCCGCACATAGGCCTCCTTGTCCACCCTCGCGCACGTTACAGTTTTACCGCCTCAGCTCCCCTGAATTACGCTGCAACTCCTGCCATTCAGCCACCCTTGCGACTCTGGTCAATGGTATGCAGTGTCTCTTTGAGACATCAAAATCCTTCTTCGCTATCGCGGTGAGTTCCAAGACATCCACCGGCAACATCAAGGACGGTGGTCTTGAAGGCCACGACACAACTCTTCAAGATCCCCAAAGCACCCAAAACCCCAAATTCCCACTCAGCCTGTTCACAACTCCTCAGCTACCTTCTTATCCTTGAGCTTGCTAACATCCAGCCTAGGTTGGGATGGTACCATTGTCTGGATTAAGGTGCAATTTCAGAGTTGCAACAAGAAGCCGGTGGTCAGTATGAGAAACTGAGCACTCCGGTCGACCCTGCAGTTCAGGATCATCTTCCATCGACCATCACGAGCACATGGTCAATCTCCTTGGCCAACACCACTAGCATTTGGAATACCAAGTCAAGCGATGAGCCTGTGGTTGCTGGAAACCATTAACCAACCACCCTAAGTTCATGACTTCTTGCAAGGTCAAGGAACTTATTGCTATTCTGGTTCACAGTTCCAGATCCATGGGGACCAAACACATGTCTCATAACCATCCCTATCAGTCCAGTCAATGCTTGAAATTCCAAAAGACGAGAAGAGTATCTCTCCTGGGGCACTGATCATCACAGACTTGAGCGTGGCGTAGAATGCGTCCTTCACGGTGAGATCACTCGCCTCAGTCGGAGCATATACAGAGAACCAGGGAAATGACACCCATGGAGTGACGATCCTTAGTCTCATAATACGCTCGTTGACCGGTGTTACTCAATTACCATTGGAATCAGCTTATTGGACAAAGCTTCAGCAATCCTTGGGCATGGTAACATCAGAGCGAACGAACAGACCAATAGTAGGTGTACACCCAGCCATGATCTCGCCTTAACCGGTGCCCGAACCTCAGAGAGTGCTGCAATGTTCAAACGCTTGAGCTCAGATGATAACAGAGACAGGTGGATCATCCTCTCTGAATAGGACATTCCAGGCACCCACCCGAAGGGACCACCTCAGATTAGCCAAGGAGACAGCCGTCTGGCGGAGGACACCTCAGCACCACCCAGACACACACCAACAACCACAATCCAACCCGGGAAGGTTAACCCGTGTTTTTCCTCCTACGCAAAGAAGTGGGGTCCTGAAGGCTTTGCCTGTCCCAATCCCGTCATCCGGTGAGCTGCCCTGGAAGGGGAGCTGCACAGGAGGTAGTCCCACGGGGTGGGTTTTCAGTTTTCTTTGCGTTTTTAGTATGTTTTGCAGAGTGAAAGGTTTTATGGTGGCCGGAGAGTGCAAATCCTGCCACCAACCTCTCAATGAAAAAAACGAAAAAAAGAAAAGTAACCCAACTGCTGGACGACGTCCACACTGTTGGGCACTATAAATGGATGGCAATGCACCAACTCAGAAGTCCATTTGGAATTTAAAAAAAACCACGGTGTGGAAACCAAGCAAAGGATCTCAGATGAGTACTCGTGTCCATAAAAGCAAACTTTACTTCAAACGATTTACACACACACGATTGTTCGTGACAGCTCGCACGGCATGGCAGCGGACACGGTTGCTCATACCACGAAAAAGCTGGCTCGTTTTGCAACAGTTTCTTGAGTGCGGTCATCGACGCCGACTTGGGCTCATTCATGGCTATGATGGCGCGTCGAGATAGCGGCCTCCAGAGGGGGGTAGCTGGCTGGATGGCAAGGCCAACAACTAACAAAATAATAAATAACAAGTAAGAAACGGGATGGGTAAGAGAAGGGACGACAATAGGGAGAAAGGGAAGGAAGAGGAAATAAGTTTTGGAAGAGATGGAATGAACACACCGTCTAAGATGCACAACAATAACCGTTCCTCGTCGAGATTGGACACTTGAGACTCACTGAAATGTTCCGGAAGCTCCTCGAA
>CM068968.1:65175860-65189304 GCA_035128595.1 Eptatretus atami | reverse complement strand
CACAGGCTCATCGCTGGACTTGGTATTCAAATGCTAGTGGTGTGGCAAAGGAGATTGACCATGTGCTCGTTGATGGTCGATGGAAGATGATCCTGAACTGCAGGGTCGACCGGAGTGCTCAGTTTCTCAATACTGACCACCGGCTTCTTGTTGCAACTCTGAAATTGCACCTTAAATCCAGGACAATGGTACCATCCCAACCTAGGCTGGATGTTAGCAAGCTCAAGGATAAGAAGGTAGCTGAGGAGTTTGTGAACAGGCTGAGTGGGAATTTGGGGGTTTGGGTGCTTTGGGGAATCTTGAAGAGTTGTGTCGTGCCTTCAAGACCACCGTCCTTGATGTTGCCGGTGGATGTCTTGGAACTCACCGGATAGCGAAGAAGAATTTTGTGTCTCAAGAGACACTGGATACCATTGACCAGAGTCGCAGGGTCAGGCTGAATGGCAGAGTTGAGCTGTTCAGGGAGCTGAGGCGTAAAACTGTACGTGCGCCGAGGGTGGACAAGGAGGCCTATGTGCGAGGAATCTGTGAGGTGGTAGAGCATCACCTGTGATCAAGTGATTCTCGTTCTGCTTACAGGAGAATTCGCGCTTTGCGTTCCTCCAAGCCCGTCCCTCGGTGTACTGCAGTTAGAGCAGAGGGTGGTAGGCTCATGACAGAGGAGTCCGAAGTGATCGTCCGCTGGGCCGGTTACTTTGAGCTGCTGTACCAGGCTAATCCACCAGCTGTCGAGTTGGACATCAAGGGTGTTACAATCCCTATTGCTGACCCTCCAATCAATGTGATCGACCTTCGTTTGTGGAAACAGGCTGCGGTGAACCGGTTGAAATGGGGTAAAGCTCCAGGGATCTGTGGCATTCATGCTGAACTTCTCAAGGCTGGTGGAAATGCTGCACTCGTGTCGTTGCATGCAGTTCTGTGCTCTGCCTGGAACACAGGCATCAACCCAACTGACTGGAAGAGGGGCCTTGTTGTCCCTCTCTGGAAGGGAAGGGTGATCGCCAGGACTGCAACAACTACTGAGGAGGGGTGATGCTGCTCTCAGTCTGGGCAAGGCTTTGCTTCGATAGTTCTTGAGAGGGTTCGCCACATCTGCTTGAGCACCAGCGTCCAGAGCAGTCAGGCTTTACACCAAAGAGGTCAACGATGACCGTATCCTTGCTCTTCGAGTCCTCACCGAACGCAGACGAGAGTTTCGGCAGGGGCTGCTTGCAGCTTATGTTGATCTCTGTAAAGCGTTTGATTCAGTGAATCGGGATGTCCTCTGGAGGATTCTTGGTCCGGCAGAGGGTGGAATCATCAGCAAAGAAATAAAGAGGATTTCCAAGAGTCAGAGAGATCATTGATGAATAGAATAGGAATAGGACTGGGCCTGGTGCTGTCCAGCCTTGACGAGGTGAGCAGATGGACGAAGTCAACTTTTTGTTGATTCAATCAATCATTTGAACATTCTCATACATCTCCATTAATGATAGAACGCTGCCAAATCTTCTATTACCAAAAGGAGAGGTGTGTGCTTGTGCACCTACCTGTAACGCTTTATTCTAAAGGGTTCCCACCGTCGTAGAATAATAAAAAATGGTAAGGTTTGAAAGCTAATAACACTAGTCAACAAAATCTAACTTTTTGGGGGGTTTTTTCTCATCAAAGATGTCAACACTTTTCTTGATGAGTTTCGCACGCTGATTCCAAATATGTTTTTGGTTTTTCCTCAAGCACGTCGAGTTTTTCGGTCTCCACTGGTAGTCGCCGGTAGCATCATGTTTTGGAGTTGTCTGTACGTACGTCCGTCCGTGTGAATTTTCGTTTTTCACTGCAACCGCTTCTCCAATATGATGCGAAATGTTTTTTTTTTTTTGTGTTTCACTTTTTACATCCTCATTGGGCCTCACAGATGGATATGCAACATGTTTGTGAAATACACAATGCTGTCTTCTGATTTAAACAAATCAGTGAAGCGATTGGTCAGCACGGCGAGTCGCAATAAATATATAAAACACGCGGAGTGTCTGATCACGGACATGAAGAACTAATCCCCAAGACATTAACCCTTCAATCAGTTCACTGGATGTGAATGTTTGAGTACTGTAGAACCCTGATCATACTAGCCGCTGTATTATGGGCTCTTTGATTTTTGCCAAGGAAGTATATGCACGGACATGTTGCCTAGTTCACACATTCCTCTTGTGTAAGATCTCGTGTGGTGGCGAAAGGTTTACGCGTGGGCCTGCGTGGAACTGTCCCTTTTGCTTGCAGGTTACATGCTCAAGCGAAGCCTGAAGAAGTTGATGGGACAGGGATGGGTGACTCGGATCTCCGGAAAGGGTTTCAGTGGATCGTTCCAATTGGCGTACCCTTACTACCCGAGGTACGTGTAGAGTTCTTCAAATCGCGTGCGATGCCATTGTCAAGCGGTGCTGCAATGCATGTGGTCACATCGTCGACTTGTCCTTTACGCACACAGCCCAGATGTGCTGTCTATGGAGGATGGCCGGGAGCAAGTTGTTGATTCCGATGGACAAAGCGAACAGCAAACTCGAGAGAAGTACCAGTAAGCCTGCCTCAACACATGTCTGTTGCTGATCGTACAATGTTTCTGTTTGTGTTGCGATGTTTGGGTTCGTATAAATGCCTCGAGCCCTTACGATGTCTGTACGACCGGCAAGTGAAAACGCAGGATGACATCTGCACTTGCACTAAAGACCATCATTAAATAGCGTATCGTTGTGGCCATAAGGAACCGCCTGAATACAAGGACACGATGATGTTTGAAACTTGCATTCGCTTATTTGTACACAACTCCTGGGTGATTATTCACGTCATTTCTGTGGCGCACCACAGTTACTGCTGATGCGGTGCTCCTGTAGATGAGTCAAAATTTGCTAATGCGTTACATTGCCTTCATGGAATTCGGTACGTTATAATTTTGCCTCTTTTTTTTTTTTTTGGATACCTTTGCCCAGTGTCGAATATTCTATTCCCACAACGTAGTTACATATTGTAGGACACGTCCGTAATAAAGTGCGCGGCATCGAAATTCATCGTTTGTCCGATTTTACATGTCTTGGTCCGAAAAACGTTGATTCCGATGCACTACTTTTGTGACGTCCGCATAGAACGCATTTGCATACCCCTAGTAGCCATACTCGCATACGTCTATTGGAATATTAATCGCCTTTCCCCCAGAGAATATGTTCAGAATCCTTTGTTCTGCAACACGTTTCGCTGGAAAGATCGACGAATTGCTCGTACGGAGCGATGTTTCCTCGGTTCACGTGCGTAATATGTGTCCGTCAAAGTTTCACGGGGGAGCATAAATGATGATCAACTTTACTATTTAGCTGCATTGCAATAAAGATATCAATTATATGTATTACATCGTAATTGTAGTATACAACGCATCTGCCATGAATCACCTCTATTGATGGCCGATCGTGCAAAACAACGCCCGACGAAACTGATGCAGGTCTGTCAATTTCTTATGCACGTGAAAGTGGTCTGCAGGTCACATGAACGAGGTACAACAGAAGTGATGACGCTATAGACGTGTGCCTAGTGGCACTGCACAAACAACACGTCATTGTTTTCGATGAAGAAGCCCGTAATGGCCGTGATATCTGTGCTATTATTGTAAAAACGGCATTTTATCCCCTCATATTTCGGTCAAACCTGACGCACGTTAACCCCACTTTTTTGGCAAACATTCTATATTTTCTTCGTTTTCCAGTGACGGAAGCGTTTATAATGAGTGAAACCCAAAAATGTGGTATCAAATGATTCCAGAAGTGACGAATTGAGCGGAATTATTTGAATATGATTTTCTGACCGGCTGTCACGATTTTGTATGCATTAGCGAATTTCGACTCAGATACTCTCGCTGGCTGGCCGTGGAATCGAACCCACACCGATGCAATGCAACAGGGCTTTACACACCCCACCACCAAGCTGAACAGATGCGTCAATAATTTGAGACCGACTTCATGTTTCTTCACTGTAAAGTTTGGGTAGTAAGTGAAGACCAGGCCTTGTATTACCCTCACTGAAATGTGGGAAAGGGAAGAGGGAAGAATAGTTAGCATGAGCAAAGGTACCCGGGCAACACCGGGTCCTTCCTCCCACTCTTCTACCACCCCCTCCCCTCCCTCATCCCACCCTTCCCTTTCCCCTCCCTCACCTCTAACTTGCCACTTGTGTCGATCTGCCTTCTGAGGAAATAATTCATCGACATGGCCAAAATAAGTCATGGTATCGATGTTCATCCTCATCGCCATGTAATGAATCTGGGGTGTGTACAGTTACCAAGTTTCTTGTAGAGCGCTCATCAAGTGATTTAGGGCACTCCACTCAAAACCATTGATGAGGAACGGCTGGCTTGGCAAGCACTAGCTAGCTATTTGGTAACTGAACACACTCCTGGATATCTTGACAGCATACAATACAATACATACAAAATGCCGACAAAAGGACAGAATCGTGACTATTTTCAATGTATTGAAATCGTACCTTGTTCAGTTTTCAACACGGTTTTCATTTTTAAAATGTACCTAAACTCAGAGGTGATATTGAGTGGACGTGTACGTGTACATAAAAACTTTTAAAAGAAGTTAAAAATATAAAAAAAATCTCTCGAATATCCCCGGCCTCCCGACTAATTAATTATGTGTTTGTATTTTATCATGTAAATACGGAGAAGGAGGCCTTGTAAATCACAGCCTTGCTTAAGAATCGCTAATTAAGTTAATTTTTCAGATTTCAACACTTATTTAGTCTTAGAGTTGCGATCCTTAAATCCGAACACAGATTTTGATTATATACTTTTAATTAGTGCATGAGAGTACATGGTTCCTCGGCAAGGCATTTTTGAGCAGGCCTAAACAAAATGGTGGCTTGAGACCCCTGGGAGGGGATAGTGGGCTGACCAAGGGTGTGCAAGTTTTTGTTTTTTCATGATGAGCACCCTGTTAATTTATCTTCAAAATGGGGGGTGTTTACATTTACCCAGATATCCAGTTTGCATTCATGCACTCCGTTGCAGTTCCCTTGGTATGCTTGCAAGGTTTTGGGTTGCTAGGTGCCATGGTTTATGAGTTATTGAGGACACACACACACGGCACTTCTTGTATCTAGCAAATAAAGGAAACCCTCCGATATCGCAGGGGTTCGGTTCCTGGAAAATGCCGTGATAGTTAAAACCACGATCGTGGAAACCAAGGGCCAATGGGAAGAGGGGGAGGTTCAGTTCCTGGATTCGAGAAAATATCGAGGAAGATCGAGAGCAGCCAGAAATACACATTACAATTGAAATAAACATTATATATATATATATATTCTATTAACAATGAAATAAATCTGTAAATGGTGTAAATTCAACAAAAACTCGAGAGTTTTACCTTTTCTATTTATTACAAGAATCGAGCTGGGTCAGGGTAAATGCATTACGTTGCCATTCTTACTGTACTCTGCTGTAAATAGAAAACACAAGACTTAGCTCGGAGATGCTGCTGCTGCTGCTGCTGCTGCTAATGGGGGGAGGGTGGAGGTTAGAAATATGTAGACGTGCAACTTGCGATGGCTGTTGGATCATCAGGAGTACGACGAAGGCGCCTGTTGCAGTGTCACATCAAAGAAGGGTAAAACGATCCTCCGCCACCTTGAACCAGAGCACATCTTCCCTGCTTGGACAGGAAGGTACAAGATGGCATCCTCTTGCAAAATAATCCCGTCTCTGGCGTTAAAAACCTGCTTCAGCATAAATCCCTTCGCCTCGATTTGTTCCACGAGCCATGATTGAACTGGAGCCTTCGGCCCCGAGTGCCTCGTGGAAACGTTGGTAAAGGTCCACTCAAAGGCTTCTTTTTTTTGTTGTTGTTTGGTCCTCGATTCAAACATCAAGTGCTTTTTCCATTCTTTCAATATGAGGTTCACGGGATTGGAACGAGCCTTTTGCGCTTTGCTAGCAGGCACACCTGCACGGATATTTGACTCGCGTTTACACACAGTTGATTCATCGATCCAGTAATGGTGGCCCACAGATGCCGCACTTTCACTTCTTGCCGACGTATCCAACAACTCGATTTCTTCGCACAACGTCGTAAACTTTCTCTGCCTTTTGGCACAATTACTTACTTTTGTCCGTTTTACGTTTTGGCGCCATTATTAACTATTGTGTGTCTACTAGATCTTGGAGATCTAGTATTACAAGATCTCCGTATGTAATTTCCTGTTCAACGATTCAGAATTAAATTTTGCTTCGTTCCCGTATGCTGGTGTGATTACTACAATTAACGGTGCACGAGAAACAACAAAAGGCTCGTGATGAGGAAATCGCACACACTTGTGCAAACAATGACTCCTCTCGGTTCAAAAACCACGATTGGTCGAAATTAAATACCGCGATGAGGAAATCGGAACACGATTGGTTAAAAACCCGCAATATTGGAACTCACCATAATTTGAGGCTTCGCTGACGAGAATATTGAGAGGGTGGGGGAGTGGACAGGTTGGGTGAGTGACAAGGACGAACTGATTAGATTTTGAAGATCCGGATCTTCACCATTGAGAGATAGGGCCAAAAACGATATAGTAATGTATAGCACGATATTTAAAACATGTATTGGGCCCGATATGGTCTCGTGGATCAGGCATTATGTGGCGGAGGTGTGCGCTCTACCGAGTGCTCTTCTAGTTTTGAAGTGTGGCAGTCTTGCACATGAGAAGTGTAGTAGAAGGCTTCATTGCTCTTATTTTCATTCTTTATCCCCTCGCAGATCGACGGGCAAAACGTCCCGCCAGATTGCCATGGTCAAGAACAAGGATGCGACCACCGAGCGCGTCGTCTCGAAGAGGAGCAGCAGGGTGCGCAAAGCCAAGGCAGTTGCTCATAAGAGCAAAAGCAAGAGCGTCGGCGCCAAAGCCGCCGTGGCTGCACGCTTGAAGCCAGGAGTGCGGCCGGGCATGCGGCGACGCAGCCGTAAGTAATTGTGGAGCAGGGCTTTGGGAGGTGGTGAGAGTTTGGCAACCTTTTCATTGAGACCCGTTGCACTTCCTTTCTGGAGTTTACCAGCACAGCACAGTGTGGATCAAACCCCTCAACCCCAGACCGATCGGTTTACCGGCCCTTGTGATCGCATTGCTTATAACAGCAATAAAATGGATGAAAAGGAGATGTTCCAAAAGTGAAGAAGAATCTCGTGCTTTTGGTATCGTAATCGCATTTATTGAACTTTATTGCCATGATGAGTGATTTCTCAAATGTAGTCTTGTGTAGTAGTGTGAGTCCAGTGGCCTTGTGATTAGGGAATAAAGAAAGACAGGTTGTGTGGATTGACACCAGAAAGTTTCTCGTATGCACTTTGCTCTCGTTCCGGGGCGGCACGACCCTCGAGCGAACTGTGACCGATCGAGTGCACGTTCGGGATTGAAAGCAGTGGGTGTCGGCAAAGCTTCCCTCCTACTTGGTTTTGGGTGATGATGACGGCCTTTTTCATTCAATCGATCGGCTGCACGAGCGAGATGCTTAAACCGCCCTCTGTTTCCTCCATCATAACGTAAAAGTGTGAAATTGCAGTTCCGTGCAAGACCATAAAATAATTTGATTTGTGTACTAAACAATAACGGACCACCTCACCGATCTGTGGCAAATTTTAACCTCTCTTACGCAAGTCATCACGTGTGGTTTTGTTCACCCAATCTCCGCCCGCTTGGGCCATCGTTTTGCACCGACTGCTACCGAGCACAAGGTGCACGCGTTTGGCTCCGTTGGACAATTTCATTCGGATGTTGAGGCTCGTGGAAGAACCAGATTGAATGCAAATGAATGTCTGTTTGGGGAGACCCCCGGGACACATGAGGCTTTACCGGACATCTGATTGAAGGGGGGGGGGGGTTCCACATCAATGTACATACTTATTTTTGAGGGATTGGACAAGTGATTTGAATTTTTTTTGTTTTTTTAATCAATTTTGATTGACAAGAAAGAAAAAATAAGAAATGGATTTGTGATGCAGTTGTGCTCTGCTGAGTTTCCTCCAGAAACGTGAACCGATGAAATAACACACGGACTCGTACCAGTTCCATTTCCAAATTTATTTTGATCTCGGTCGAGATTCCTGCCCATCGACATACTTTTAACTTTCTTGACTGGTAGTGACTTAGTCCGCTGAGAAGGTTCCGAGTTTCAATGGTTCCTTTACCGACACGAATCATGTGTACGTGACCTTGCTCGTCCATTACATCTGTTCTTTCCTTTTAATCATGTTCTTCCACAATTGTTGCTTATTGAAGTCGAAGGCCCATGGTTGTCACAACGGATGCAGCCGGAAGCTGTGGAATACACTGTATGATATTGCCTTGGGGGGGGAGGGGGGGCAGTGACAGCATTGCTGCACATGAGAAGTTGAAGATAAACTTCACCCAGGCAATCCATGATGATCTGATTGTAGGGATTTGTTGCCGGATCGGTGCAAAGGCATCGTGGAATTGATCGACCGGTCCGCCCGGTTTCATCAGCGAAAGTGCGTCGATTGCCGCCGCGCTGCTCCTCGGCCATTATCGTACAGTCATTCCCCATGCTTACGCACTTTTCCTGCGTTTCCTTTCGGCTGCGGTGATGCTCATCGGATGCAGGGGCAAGATGCCTCCCAGCCCTGTTGAACAAAGATGGAGGGAAAGGTTGGTTTTTAGTGCTTGGGTACCAGCTGTGCACAATCTTTGGAAAATTTTGATTTTTATTTTATTTGTTTTGATAACTGTGATTTGAACACGAATATTTTCCCAGTGTTTTATCTCTTGTTCACAAAGGCATGTATTTGAATTAAAGTTCCTGTAGTAACATGGTGTGGCTTGTTGATGTTTGCTCCAGGGTACTTGCTTTGGAGCTATCTACTTCATATTTCGTGTGTAAAGGAGGTTGGTGGAATCTTCATCTTAAGAACACAACCACTATCAAAGAATCCACCATTGTGTGTGTGTGTACGTGGGGGGCAAGGACAAATTGATTCGATTTTGGTGAAGATCCGGATTTGGATACGAGAATTATTTAATTAATAAAGTGATTCTTCACCATGACAGATCGGGCCAAAAACGATATAGTACTGTATAGCATGATATTTCAAAAAATGTATTGGGCCCGATATGTTCTCGTGGATCAGGTATTAGGTGGCGGAGGTAGGCGCTCTACCGCGTGCCCTTCCAGTTAGCCCTTTTATGCTGCAGAATCTCGGAGGTATCTCAAATTCAACCCCACCGCCACCTCTGCAAACTTGGACCTTTCACATTACACTTTTCTTCCCGGGTGGGGGGAGAATTTTTCGAGCTGCTACCCCAGGGTGACTTGGGATGGATCCCAGAATGTTCCTGATTTTAAAGGGCAGCACCACGATGCCCCAAATTTGTCATTACAATGGTCCAGGTGGATTTGTGTGAAGGAATGCAAATTTGATACAATCTCACAGTGAGCCTTTTGTTTAACACAAACACTGATCCTCTTCGTCGTACTTTTGGGATTTGTCATTTGAGCACCACAGTCATGTCGAATGACACAAAGCTAACCTTTTAAATTGTTAACTCAAAAGGTATTTTTCTATACCGCAGGACACAAAACCACATTCTTGACTCTGATCCACCCTTGCGTACATACCAAGGATCTTCGCCACAGGCAACGTCACTTCGGCCCCGCTACCAAGCCAGCGTTTGATTCCATTGACATTCACTGCGACGAGTCTCTCGCCTTCAGTATTGGGCATCGGGTCGTACGATCCCAGGTTCTCGATGTACGGACCGTCACGGGCTCGGCGTCTGTTCGCCACCACCAACTGAGAATGCATGGAGAGGATGCTCACTGAGCCTTCACGAGAACCATCGAACAATCAACATGAAAACTCGATGCTCGTGACAAACATCAAATGACACTTTCCATAATTAACTATAATATTTTCTCCGACACACACACACTTCCTGCTGTGGTCCATACACCATTAAAGTCCCATGACACTCAAACTTTCTGGTATTTATATTTAACTTGACCTTCCTCGTGAAGAAATCACCATGTTCTTTTTTTAAAATCAAACATGGGATAATAGAGCAATATTTCGAACATTTGTAGTGCTTTTCAACTTGCTATGCCCGCCCCTCAAAAAAGTTGAGTTCAGCGAACCGCAGGTCACGTGACCGTTGACGTCATCTCCAGAACGCGACTCGCACAGAGTGGATGATTAGACGTCGCGCGCCGTATAAAGTACGTACAATGCATTGTTCACATGTGTTTGCTATCTCACTGATCGTCTTATTCTGGGATTGTTTCGCGAAAGAAAATGCATGTTGTGTATGCACAACATCACGAGGCAATTATTTATCCCTTTACTACCTTTCGTCGTCGTGTACAAATCCAATACATGTATGCACAATAAAGGCATTAGCATGTCCACAAAATATAAAATGTGACTGTTGAACCTTTCCATTAAAAATAAAACTTACAGGGACATACAAGTAAAATACTAAAGATTAATATTGCATCATTTCAAGGCGCAAGGAGGTAATTTTAAAAATCAACGATGTGGAAAAACTGCCCACCTTTTGCAGCTTATTGAATTGTTCGTTGAAACCAGCCTGCTGGATAGGTACGATTCCACATACATGCCCGCCAGTATGGCTGCACTCGACATACATGGGTTTATTCTAAAGTGAAGGTACTGCTTCCCTGTCTTGCTATTCATTAACATTTAGCCAAAATGCTGTAATAAATGAACAGGGAAAAATGTTGGCACAACTATGAAAGACAAATTATCTGTCCGATTACCGCCCTCATAGCCTCGGGACTCTTACGCATTGACTTGTACATTGTGTGCATGCTAATACAAGTTACTTGTCAACTCTAGAGTCTAGACTAGTCCGATAAATCCTCGTCCGTCCGACTAGTCTGATAAATTTGACGTGCTGTAGCTTTCTTTTATTATTTTCTTTTGTTCATTGTTTTCGACGGCGCTACATGACGACAGTAGGAATAAATAAATAAAAATGCAACGATGTCAGATTTATCGGACTACTCAGACAATTGTGTCGCAAGGTGTGTTCGCACACAAGTTTTCATCGTATCCGGACAGCGAGATTGCTTCGTTTATGCGCGGAGAGATACGGCCGATGACTGCACTGGCCTTGCGATTCATTTGCCGCGGAGCAACAGTCTGCTGCGCTGCGCTCACGTCACCTCACTAAATATTTCTGATATCGAGCAGATGCAAGTCAAATTTACATTATTGATTACGAATAGGATTTAGTCGAACCAGTTGTTATTTCCGAGTCTTCCTTCGATGTCTCCCGATCATCATGAACTCCGGAATTTCATCGCCTTTTCCTCTGCTTGTCCTGCTTCGGCTCGAACTGCTAAGGCCGTATTCCATTTCCAGCTGCCTGAACTTCACCTCCGCGACTACGTTATCCGACAATTCTCATCTGATTCAGACCAAAATCCTTATTTCTCTCACACTCACTGTCGTTACCAGACAAATCAAAGTCCATGTCATCCATTATTTAACCAAATGTTTGATTTTTTTTTAAAGCAGAAATGAACGAAGCGATCGAGTCGACCAATCGAATGTGGAAACACACAGGAAGCCAATAGAATCACGTAGACCACCAACCCGAGTAATTTACGTGCAGCCTTTGGTTTCCTGGAGATGACGTCTGCTGGGCTTACGTTCTACCGCGTGTACGGCATGGGACAGCGTGTAAAGTGTCATGGGACCTTTAAATCGATGTGTGTCCGGTCTGCGTGCACTGGTTTGTCGATGTTGAGTTATCTTGGGCACTGAACAAATCACTGATTCTTTCTTCCATCCCAAAGCCGTGTGGAGTGGCAACCCGGCGTGCCTCATATACCGTGGAATGCCGGCGTCGGACCCTACGGCTTTATGGCCATGGGACAAGATGTCGGGATGGATGGAGATCGAAATCCCCCTCACCTTGTAAAACGGTCTGTTGGTGCAACCACCCAAAGCGAATCTCAGAATTATCCGTCGTTTAACAGCTTCCCTGAACAAAGCTGAACCTGGAAACACACAAACATGCCCGTAATATAAATAATCATTTCAACACCATTTAACTTACGATCTTCAGATTATATTTGTGGCGGAGGAGCGTTCCTTCATTCTGTCACCCGCTTCGGTACAACATCTACATCATTCACCAATCGGTCTAACGTCATCTCTGGTACTTCGTCGTGGGTTGGGCACGATCCACGGCTGGCACGGTAAAAGGGGTTTACGGATCGCTTTTAACCCCCCAAACGTGGACCTTCGTAGTTACAGTTGGTTCTGATGGTTCCTGGGGCCTTGCCAGTCCTACCAAGGGGCCCCTGGTCCAGGACGACTGGTATGTGCTGCCAACGTCACAGAGCTCAGCGATTTCCCAACTCCACTGATGTCTCCCGAAGGTTTACTGTTCTGCACATCACATCTCATGTCCTCGTGACGTGTACGATCCCACATGAGACGGACACACCATGTTACACACCTCCCCCCCCCCCAAGGTTAAATGAGACTTTGCACAATCAAAACACGTTCTCAGGTTCAAATGCTTCTCGACCTTTCTCCTGTTCGACTGTTTTGAACGTTCTTCATTGTTCAACGAACTGGTTACTCCACCAATGTGACCTTTATGAACTGGTCGTGTGCGAACAGCTAATTGTGACGTCAACGCAAACACGTGTTTGGTTTCACCCCTTGGGGTTTTATAAACCAAACCCCCCAAACACAGCCGCTTGTTGGGGATCAAAACGAGGGCCATGACGTCACAATCAGACGCCATCTATTTATGACGTACGCAAATATGGGTGGAGCTTTGACCCCCCCCCCCCTCCCAATTCCCTCTCCCCTTATCAATGCTACTCCCTTTACTCAATCCTCCGTTCTTCAAAATCGATTCCATCGAAGAGAGCCATAAGTGAGATCACGTACACAAATGCACCATCTTGTGTCGCTTATCCTCGTTTTCCTGATTCAATCTGAAGAGAAAACACAAACACGGTTTAATCTGAATTCGGTGAAAGGAATCAAAAAATTACTTAAAATCGCAGCATTTGTCCTCCCAGGGACGTTTGGCTCACTGAATAGATCTGACGTGCGACAAACGACGAAACAGCACGTTTCACTGACGTCACTTCCGCTTTACTTTCTTACCTCCGGGTCACCCAAAGGTTTGTGGCGCATCACACGCAACATCATTTCCACACTTCATTATTGTATCCGGTCTGGCTTAAAAAAAAAACAAGGAATAACCGGATGTTTCTACCGTTACTACAACCACCACGGACACCATGCATTGCAGAAGAAGACACCTCCGCAAATGATTGCGTTCAATGGAGTCGTTGATCTCGATACAATTACAACAGAATAAATTCACACACATATTCGTCAAGTAATCGACGAGATCAACGTACAAACAAAATAAC
>CM068968.1:65152822-65173246 GCA_035128595.1 Eptatretus atami | reverse complement strand
TCCTGGTTTATTTTCATGGTTTATTTCATGGTTTATTTCATGGTTTATTTTCATGGTTTATTTCATGGTTCATTTTCATGGTTTATTTCATGGTTTATTTTCATGGTTTATTTCCTGGTTTATTTTCATGGTTTATTTCATGGTTTATTTCATGGTTTATTTCGTGTGGGACATCCGCCGCCTGCGTGGTACAACCGCCGCCCGCGTGGTACAACCGCTGCCCCCGTCTCTCAGTGAACACATTGAAGATATTAAATGAGAAGTAAAATCTATTTTCCTGATCCTGTATTCTCATGAATTTTTGAGGAACCTCCTTTTCCCTCTCATTCGCACGAGGGTCTCGGTGGACGTTACACAACATGGTCTCGCAGGAATGGTTGTGGTTGTGGTTGTGGTTGTCGTTATGAGTGTCCATTTGCCGAGCGTCTCGGTGAGCGGCTTGCGAGGCTTTTGTAACGGAACGGCTGGCTTTGCAAGCTTTAGCAAGCGGCTTGTTATCCGGAATGGAAGTCGGCCTGCACTTCACCAGGGAGGAGGTTTCCAGCGCGCGTCGCAGCAAGCCGCCAAAACAACCGTCCTGTCCACTACTAAGGGAATGTCTCATCCGCAGAAAGGTGAGTACAGGTGTGTATTACAGGTGAGTAAAACGAGTATCAAGTTTGAAAGAATTAAATATATTTTCCATCCACCGCGCCGCCCGAGATCCGTCCGCCCGCCACGTGAACCTGCCGGTCCGGTTCGCTCGTCTCCAATGGGGTTTCCACACATCTTGTTTTTAAACTTCTCTTGTCCCCTTCACCGTCCATCTTCGAGCCTTTCTTCACTCAGAGTCCGTTTGGGTTGTTAAACGATCCGTGAACCGGTTGTTTTCTCCTCAGACACCTCGACCCCTTTGTATGGGCGATCATGAGTCCGGAGGAGGCCGCGGGTCGCTGGTTCTAACGATCGGAGATCCTCCTGACGGGGATGGCGGAGTGTCGGGGTGTTCAGGGACGACCCACAATTCGCCGCAGGGACACGAGCCTCGTTTACCGTTCGCCATCGGGGGTGTGGGCAGCTGCGGGTCCGTGGTGCGAAGAGAGACCTGAAGAACACTGAGGGGGACGAGGAGCGACGTGGTCGTGGTGGGGTTGTCCCGGTGTTTGGGCCGTCATGTCCCGCCATGGTTTCCACGTGCGGGGTGGACAGTGCCTCCTCGTGGACCCGTCCCGACTCTCGGCCTGCAGGGTGTTTCCTCTCCGCCGGTGCGACCAGGGCGTCGCCTTCGGGGAGAGACCCGTGCGTCCGTGTCGACCCTTCGTGGTGCGGATCGAAGCGCAGGTGGAATCTCATACATGCACGGCTCGGAGTGTGTGGGGGCTCGGAGTGTGTGGGGGCTCGGAGTGTCTGGGGGCTCGGAGTGTCTGGGGCTCGGAGTGTCTGGGGGCTCGGAGTGTGTGGGGGCTCGGAGAGTGTGGGGGCTCGAGTGTGTGGGGGCTCGGAGTGTGTGGGGGATCGGAGTGTCTGGGGGATCGGGTGTGTGGGGGCTCGGAGTGTCTGGGGCTCGGAGTGTGTGGGGCTCGAGAGTGTGGGGGCTCGGAGTGTGGTGGGGCTGGAGTGTCTGGGGGATCGGAGTGTCTGGGGGATCGGAGTGTCTGGGGTCGGAGTGTCTGGGGGATCGGAGTGTCTGGGGGATCGGAGTGTCTTGGGGGCTCGGAGTGTCTGGGGGCTCGGAGTGTGTGGGGGCTCGGAGTGCACGGCTTGTTCTGGGGGCTCGGAGTGCACGGCGTGTCTGGGGGCTCGGAGTGCACGCGGTGTCTGGGGGCTCGGAGTGCACGGCGGTCTGGGGGCTCGGAGTGCACGGCGTGTCTGGGGGCTCGGAGTGCTAGGCGTGTCTGGGGGCTCGGAGTGGCTACGGCGGTGTCTGGGGGCTCGGAGTGACAGCGTGTCTGGGGGCTCGGAGTGCACGGCGTGTCTGGGGGTTCGGAGTGCACGGCGTGTCTGGGGGCTCGGAGTGCACGGCGTGTCTGGGGGCTCGGAGTGCACGGCGTGTCTGGGGGCTCGAGTGCACGCCGTGTCTGGGGGCTCGGAGTGCACGGCGTGTGTGGGGCTCGGAGTGCACGGGTGTCTGGGAGTCGGTGTGTGGGGTCGGAGTGCACGGCGTGTCTGGGGCCTCGGAGTGCACGGCGTGTGTGGGGGCTCGGAGTGCACGGCGTGTCTGGGAGTTCGGAGTGTGTGGGGGCTCGGAGTGCACGGCGTGTCTGGGGCTCGGAGTGCACGGCGTGTCTGGGGGCTCGGAGTGCACGGCGTGTCTGGGGGCTGGAGTGCACGGCATGTCTGGGGGCTCGGAGTGCACGGCGTGTCTGGGGGCTCGGAGTGGCACGGCGTGTCTGGGGGCTCGGAGTGCACGGCGTGTCTGGGGGCTCGGAGTGCACGGCGTGTCTGGGGGCTCGGAGTGCACGGCGTGTCTGGGGGCTCGGAGTGCACGGCGTGTCTGGGGGCTCGGAGTGCACGGCGTGTGTCTGGGGGCTCGGAGTGCACGGCGTGTCTGGGGGCTCGGAGTGCCGGCGTGTCTGGGGGGCTCGGAGTGCACGGCGTGTTCTGGGGGCTCGGAGTGCACGGCGTGTCTGGGGGCTCGAGTGCCGGCGTGTCTGGGGGCTCGGAGTGCACGGCGTGTCTGGGGGCTCGGAGTGCACGCGTGTCTGGGGGCTCGGAGTGCACGGCGTGTCTGGGGGCTCGGAGTGCACGGCGTGTCGTGGGGGGCTCGGAGGTGCACGGCGTGTCTGGGGTTCGGAGTGTGTGGGGGCTCGGAGTGCACGGCGTGTCTGGGGGCTCGGAGTGCACGGCGTGTGTGGGGCCGGAGTGCACGGCGTGTCTGGGAGTTCGGAGTGTGTGGGGTGGAGTGCACGGCGTGTCTGGGGGCTCGGAGTGCAACGGCGTGTCTGGGGTCGGAGTGCACGCGTGTGGGGCTCGAGTGCACGGCGTGTCTGGGGGCTCGGAGTGCACGGCGTGTCTGGGGGCTCGGAGTGCACGGCGTGTCTGGGGGCTCGAGTGCACGGCGTGTCTGGGGCTCGGAGTGCACGGCGTGTCTGGGGGCTCGGAGTGCACGGCGTGTCTGGGGGCTGGCGTGCACGGCGTGTCTGGGGGCTCGGAGTGCACGGCGTGTCTGGGGCTCGGAAGTGCACGGCGTGTCTGGGGGCTCGGAGTGGCACGGCGTGTCTGGGGGCTCGAGTGCACGGCTGTCTGGGGTCGGAGTGCACGGGTGTCTGGGGGCTCGGAGTGCACGGCGTGTCTGGGGGCTCGGAGTGCACGGCGTGTCTGGGCGCTCGGAGTGCACGGCGTGTCTGGGGCTCGGATGCAGGGCGTGTCTGGGGGCTCGGAGTGCACGGCGTGTCCTGGGGGCTCGGAGTGCACGGCGTGTTGGGGGCTCGGAGTGCACGGCGTGTCTGGGGGCTCGGAGTGCACGGGTGTCTGGGGGCTCGGAGTGCACGGCGTGTCTGGGGGGCTCGGAGTGCACGGCGTGTCTGGGGGCTCGGAGTGCACGGCGTGTCTGGGGCTCGGTGCACGGCGTGTCTGGGGTCGGTGGGGCTCGGAGTGCAAGCGGGTGTCTGGGGGCTCGGAGTGCAGGCGTGTCGGGGGCTCGGAGTGCACGGAGTGCCTTGGGGTTTGACCTAATGAGGGCTGAAAGGTCGAGAGTGCTCGGACTCGCTTGTTTAGACGTTGGTTCACGTTTGTTTTTTGAGGAAAGTCTTGTTGTATGAAGACTCTGTCTGTCGACCTTGGTCCACGACTACATGGTGTTGTTTGAAGTAGTTATTCCATCTGTGTTCGTGCCACACTACGCACGGTCTTCCGGCTCTGGCTCGTTCTCGCTGCCGCACCCACAGGGTGCTCTGCCACGCTCAACGAGGACCTGAGGTCTTCTTTTTCCACAAGGTCACCCAAAGCGGACACCACCATCGGTGTACAATTGCCGCACACCTCTCGGATGACCTGTGATCCCTTATGAGGATCGGCTCACCGAGGGACGCACCATCACGTGTACAATTGGCCGCACACCTCTCGGATGACCTGGTGGATCCTCTATGAGGATCGGCTCACCCGAGGGACGCACCATCGTTGTACAATTAGCCACCACCTCTCGGATGACCTGGTGGATCCTCTATGAGAGATCGGCTCACCCGAGGGTCACACCATCTGTGTACAATTAGCCGCACACCTCTCGGATGACCTGGTGGATCCTCTATGAGGGATCGGCTCACCGAGGGACGCACCATCTGTGTACAATTGGCCGCACACCTCTCGGATGACCTGGTGGATCCTCTATGAGGGATCGGCTCACCCGAGGGACGCACCATCTGTGTACAATTGCCGCACACCTTCTCGGTGACCTGGTGGATCCTCTATGAGGATCGGCTCACCCAATGGGACGCACCATCTGTGTACAATTAGCCGCACTCCTCTTGGATGACCTGGTGGATCCTCTATGAGGATTGTATGTATTCCGCCGATGGACTTTCCGCAGCTCTTCTTCACTGACATGTTTTCCAATGAGTGAGAACGTTGTCTCCGGTCAAAGCGATGGGTCTGTTGGTCCGACCCCTCAGACCGGTGTTGTTGTTTTTGTTGTGCTCACAAGTGTTCACCAATTGTGGTGGAACCGCAAAGCTTCGGCACCATTTCTATGACGTGCATGAATATGGCACACATTTTGATATCCGTAAGACGTGGATGGCTGACGAAGTTGTCGTTGACCTTGCGATGACCTATTTGAAATGTGAGGTCACGGCTGGTTGGAACACACACACACAGGTGAACATGGGCAGGAAGTGTCGGTGAAAAATGTCACCATCTGATTCGAGCCCGACTGCGTTCGACAGGGTTTTCAGTTCGTTCGCTTAGTCAACAATAATCGGTTAATAATCGGTTAATATTAATAATTGTGTTTACCTGACACATTTTGCCAATGGGTACAAGTCGTGATGACGACACACTTGCTTGTGGTGTTCGAGTGTGCCCACAATTTGATCGAGAGTGGTGAATTGTATGAATATGTTGTTGGATTTGATTCACGAGGAAACACTTGCACCCTGCGGGGATGTTTGGGCAACTCGTGGTCTTGGGACAAATTGACGAGTCAGATTAGTTAATGAATTATTTATTTATTTCAGATTTTTCAGATGCACACACGCACACCTTATTTAATATAGTCGGATGTTGTTTGTTTAATTATTTCAGGTTGGTTCGTGGACTGGTTCCCTGGCTATCGGACTCACGGCTGTCAATCCCACGGACCTCGTCGATATCCCAGCCATCGCCACGTCCCTTCAGAGATCCTGGGTGCTTTCTGGTTCTACGGTGTTTCGTAATGGCGTCGTCATCACAGAAACTTTCGGTATGATTCTGAAGCTCATTTTAACCAAAATTGGTTTCTTTCTTTAGCCCGTAGTACCCCGTGATAATTATGATTTTGGAGTTGCCTTAAACATGAAGGTATCGGTGCTGTCTCTTTATTCTTGGGAAGGACAAGGGTAGGGGGACTTGGGCTTTCATATTCATGCTTGCAATCTGGTGGTGGGGGTGTGAGGAGGGGGTTTGCAGTGCTTTGGAGCCTATGATGACCTGGAGCCAAGGCCAAGAGGGGAAAGGGGTCCTGTACCCGTGCCCGTATGCGTGCTGGCTGGGGGGAGGGGTTGGGCTGGTGGCTGTTCCCTGGAGCAGGGGCTGGGGAGGTGGCACTGGCAGTACCCTGTTGATGAGGCGGGGGGAGGAGGGTGGCAGTGCCCTGGTGCCGAGGTTGGTGGGGTGGTGATGCCTTGGAGCCATAGCCGAGGGGGAGAGAGGTAGCGGTCCCTGGTGCCGAGGCCGGTGAGATAGTGATGCCCTCGAGCATAGCCGAGGGGGGGGAGGGGTGGCAGTGCCCTGGTGCCGAGGTCAGCAGGATGGTGGTGTCCTGGTGCTGAAGCCGAGTGGGGGGGAGGGTGGCAGTGCCTGGTACCGAGCGTGAGATGTGTACCTCGAGCTGTAGCCGAGGGGGGGGGAGGGGGCAGTGCCGGTGCGAGGACGTGAGATGGTGATTCCCTGGAGCCGTAGCCGAGGGGGGGGAGAGGGGTGGCAGTCCCTGGTGCCGAGGTCAGAGGGTGGTGGTGTCCTGGTGCTGAAGCAGTGGGGGTGAGGGGTGGCAGTGCCCTGGTGCCGAGGCCGGTGAGATGGTGATTCCTGGAGCCGTAGCCGAGGGGGGGGGAGGGGTGGCAGTGCCCTGGTGCCGAGGTCAGCAGGGTGGTGGTGTCCTGGTGCTGAAGCCGAGTGGGGTGAGGGGTGGCAGTGCCCTGGTGCCGAGGCCGGTGAGATGGTGATGTCCTGGAGCCGTAGCGAGGTGGGTGGGGGGGGGGGAGAGATGACGGTGCCTTGCAGCCAAAGGTGAGGCAGTGGGGTGAGGTGTTTTTAATGTGTATATTGTTACGAATTTGGGAATTCGATTGCACACAACATTCAGGTTCCTTTAGTCAGTTATGTCGATAAGTGCTTGTTCCCTAGATAGTTCACCTTCCATTGTTAATGGGCAGAAATTGATTAAGTGCGCTGCGCGATTCAATTTAATAGTTAGGGAGCAATCATAACACAATGGAGATGCCCCTCCCCCTCTTCTGCGAGAGGAAGAAGAGCCCTCCCGTCCCGTGATTCATGACGTCAACAACTCCCTCCACCCGTGATTGAGCGGGGGATGGATCACGAGGGCATGAGTCACGCTGGGAGTGGGGAAGGGGGCGGAGAAGAATAAAGAAAGATACTCTGCTTTGTTCAGGCGGGCTTTGTTCAGTGAGCTTCGGCTTGAGGCTTTTAGTAAGCTTTTTGCTTCGGCTTGGCCTTCAGTAGAGCTTCGGCTTCTGCTTTGGCTTGGCTTGGGTTAGGGAGGAGGCTTTGTGAAGGCTTTCTGCTTTGCTTGTTCAGCAGGCCTTCGGGTCCTGCTTGGTTCGAGTGGGTTGGTGGCTCAGGGAGCTTCGGCCTCGGCTTGGCTCGGGTGGAGACTTTTTGGAGAGCTGCTTTGTTCGGAAGAGAGTTGAGCCGGTTGCTCGGCTCGAGGCTGCCCGTGGTGGTTCTTCTTCTCTTGGTTCGTGGAGCTCTTTGTTCTCCGTTTTGTTCCCGGCTTGGTGCGACTCATCGGCCTCATCTTGGAGGTGGTTCCTCGGGGAAGCGGCGCATCGACGGGAAGGATCGGCGCCTCGTCTCACCAGCAGGTGTTGAGAAGCGCGGGGGATTCGCTGGAGCTCGGGAAGGATCGCGGCTCACGGCGATTGGGTCCAGCTCGCTCTCGCTGGAGCCCGGATCCGAACAACTTGAAGACCACACGAGGTGGAGAGGTTCGAGATAGGTCCTGGGTTTCAGCTCACCTGTCCTCCGAGCTGGAGCCCGTTATTAAAGGCCTCAGCCACCATTTCTTGGGTGTGTGTGTGTGCGTACGTGTGTCCGTGGGCCCGTCTAATAAGTAGGAAATTGTTAAGTGCTTTGTGTGCAGTAATCTTTGCATTGCATTTCGTATAGTCGGTAATAGTTTGCTCTTGCGCGCTTCCCTAGTTCCCCATTATTATTAATAAATACCCCAATCGTTAAATGTTTTCAGCTCGTCGCGTCGATTCTTTCATTGACTGAGCATTTCGTGTGTTGGGAGTTAGAAAGCCGTTGGTTTGCCGTAAAAGGGGACATTTGGACCGACGGTTCTCGGCGATTAAGCCGCTCGGAATGCGCACGGGACAGGCTCGCCTCGGCGGCTTGTTCCGTACGATCCGTCGAGGGTGGAATACCCGGTAGTTGGATTACGTGGGTATTTAGGTAAATTGAAGATTGGCAATCGACCCTACCCCACGTGATCTGCCCATTGGGTATTTCGGTTCTTGTACAAGGACCCGTCGACTCGGACTTATCCGGGGCGATCTATATTCCGGGCGATCGGTCGGCCGACTCGACTTGCGGCTCCGTCGGAGCGGTCCGGTTTCGAAGCCGACGCACCGGCACCGTAACAATATAAATATGTTCCACCTCACACCTTTATGTGTGCCAAGGTGCAAGATTATTGAATCCTTTCCTCCTCTACCATATTCAGTTTATATTTGTTGATATTTATTTTGCATCATTGCCCATTGGCTTGCCTGCTTGCGTCGCAAACAGCTGCTTGAGGCTGTTTTATTGGTCGATGAGTTGTCTGTGATCTTGTACTTTTCATCTGAATAGAAGGGAGTGGTAACTTGCATCCCTGGTAATGGGTGTGTGTGTGCGTGCGTGTCCTTTCTCCCACCTGTTCCCTTCCACAATGTTGCAGGGCCTCCAGCAGTGCTCGACTGCCTTTCCATTGGTGACATCATCGGGGTGGAGTTGAGACCGACGGGACAGGAGAATGTGCACGTAGCACTCGATGTGAACGAACCTCGCTGCGCTTGTGACGGGTTTGCTGTGGTGTGTGCCGCATGCGAAGCGAAACAAAGTCGTGCTGCGGAAGATGGTTCGGGAAGACTCGAAGATGACTGTTGGCACGAACGTGAGCTATCCTTTAATGCCGGTCAAGCGCGTTCGGGGGAAACCACGAACGCACAAAATACGGAACATCTTGAACATTCGGTTGGGAAAAACATCGACAACAAAGTGGGACACGACGGCGAGTGCTGCGTCTGCGACGCCGTCGATACGGGGAGTGGAGGGGCGATGCATATTTGGTTGAATGGTCGTGACCTCGGGTCGGCTGCGAGCGGGCTTCCGTCCCGCGCGTGGGCCGTGGTCGACGTTTATGGCAAGTGTACGCAGGTGAGCACACGATTGCACGCGAGAGTCCGTAACCAAGGCGTGCGAGCCTGAGCGACGGAGACCTGAGTTCTATTTCCTTGGGAATGTCAGTGGTGGATCGTCGATCGAACATTTGTGACTCGCGAACGCTGCTGAGACTTTTGAACGAAACACCGATGTTTGTTTGTTTGTTTGTTGTCCACATCGGTTTGCTCGTGGTCTTCTCCATGAAAGCATTGTGGAGGAGAGTTGTTTTTATTTTTCACTCTCTCTGCGTGGGAACGTGTAGCGCGACCTCAAACACGCAGGTTGTGGTGTTAAAGGTGGGTTCGAGTGTTATAAAAGGCAGGCTTATATCACCTCGTCATAGTCCGAGTTACTATAATGATGGTGAACATGGTCTGGTGAGTGGAAACCATTATTTATTTATTTGTTTGTTTGTTTTAAAACCCATTAAAGGTGGTAGTCACAATATTTTATAATCACTTGTGTGTAAACACAGCGAGAGAAATGCATCTTGTCCAACAAGTTTATCTGTTTAGCAAAGGTAGTTTACTGATGGTGTTTCAGCTGCTCTTGTACTCGTATGCTTACTAGCGGGCCTTGTATCTGTACATGTGCTGGCTGGTGGTGTACCATGATGTGTGCCAGTGAGTCTTGTACCTGTACACTTACTACCTGGTCCTGTACACATGCTAGCATGTGTGTACCCGTGCCCATATGCGTGCTGACTGGTCCTGCACCCGTGCCCGTATGCGTGCTGACTGGTCCTGCACCCGTGCCCGTATGCGTGCTGGCTGGTCCTGTACCCGTGCCTGTACGCGTGCTGGCTTGTCCTGTACCCGTGCCGTACGCGTGCTGGCTGGTCCTGTACGTGCCCGTAGCGCGTGCTGGCTGGTCCTGTACCCGTGCCCGTACGCGTGCTGGCTGGTCCTGTCCCGTGCCCGTTACCGTGCGGCTGTCCTGTACCCGTGCCTGTACGCGTGATGGCTGGTCCTGTTACCCGTGCCTGTACGCGTGCTGGCTGGTCTGTACCGTGCCCGTACGTGTGCTGGCCGGTCCTGTACCGTGCCTGTACGTGTGCTGGCTGGTCCTGTACCCGTGCCTGTACGCGTGCTGGCTGGTCCTGTACCCGTGCCCGTACGCGTGCTGCGGTCCTATACCCGTGCCCGTATGCGTGCTGGCTGTTCCTGTACCCGTGCCCGTATGCGTGCTGGCGTGTCCTGTACCCGTGCCCGTACGCGTGCTGGCTGGTCCTGTACCGTGCCCGTCACGCGTGCTGGCTGGTCCTGTACCCGTGCCGTACGCGTGCTGGCTGGTCCTGTACCCGTGCCTGTACGCGTGCTGGCTGGTCCTGTACCCGTGCCTGTACGCGTGCTGGCTGGTCCTGTACCGTGCCTGTACGTGTGCTGGCTGGTCCTGTCCCGTGCCTGTACGCTGCTGGCTGGTCCTGTACCTGTGCCCGTACGCGTGCTGGCTGTCCGTTACCCGTGCCCGTATGCGTGCTGGCTGGTCCTGTACCCGTGCCCGTACGCGTGCTGGCTGGTCCTGTACCCGTGCCCGTATGCGTGCTGGCTGGTCCTGACCCGTGCCCGTACGCGTGCTGGCTGGTCCTGTACCCGTGCCCGTATGCGTGCTGGCTGGTCCTGTACCCGTGCCTGTACGCGTGCTGCTGGGTCCTGTACCCTTGCCCGTATGCGTGCTGGCTGGTCCTGTACCCGTGCCCGTACGTGTGCTGGCTGGTCCTGTACCCGTGCCCGTACGCGTGCTGGCTGGTTCCTGTACCCGTGCCCGTATGCGTGCTGGCTGGTCCTGTACCCGTGCCTGTACGCGTGCTGGCTGGTCCTGTACCCTTGCCCGTATGCGTGCTGGCTGGTCTGTACCCGTGCCCGTACGTGTGCTGGCTGGTCCTGTACCTGTACGCATATTTGTATATTCTTTGTGCTGTAACCCACCAAATGTACTTTTATGCCGTCGAGGAGATGAAGAGAGGTGTACATGTTAATGTATGTCGCACTACGGTGGTGTTCTCACAAACGGTTCACTAAACAACGTACCACACACACACACACACACACACACCATTGTTACATCATTTTGAACTTCATCCTTTCTCTCCTTGTGATTTGCTGGAATTACATCTTTCTTCTGGTGATGCTCATTGTGATTCCGATCGTCCGTTCGTTGATGACGTTTAACCCCTCTGCTGTTACAAGAATGTTTCTGCAGCTGTGCATTTTACACCACTGAGAGTTTCAGTGGTGGTTTGAACTTTGTTTTAAACGGAGCACGAGACAAAGCTCCACGAAATGGAGACATTTTTGTGCGGAAGCAATTTGGTGTGAAACGTTGGAGAAAAGTTGTCGCGGGGTAACCCTCTCTGTGGAGATGATTATGGGTCATCGCAGCGGTCTTTTACTTGTTCGACCTTTGTACACGTCTCTTCACCAGCACATTACATCTTCGGTCTGAGGCACCGCACACCTCTGTCGGTGGCCCCACTGTTTTTTGGCTCTCGCCCGCTCCAGCTTTCTCTGCTTTCTCGGTCTGCCGACATCCCCAGCTTCACGAGGGTGCATGAGTTCTCCCGCTGTTAAAACTCCAACAAACCATTTACGGCACACCTCTGGTCTTTGGTCTTTACCTTGGCCACTGAAGGCGGACAGAGGTTCTGTTTTCACTCCCCGTCTGTACGTCTGTTTGTCTGTGAGCAGGATATCTCGAAAAGTTGTGGATGGATTATGACGAGACTTCGGAGGATGAGTTGGTTCAGTGACAAGAAGAAGCCGATTAGATTTTGCTTAGGTCCTGATGTAGATCTGTCCGGCCTATCATTGCGATGCAAACTGTAAGCTGTTCAGCCTGGCGGAGGGATGCGCTCTCCAGAGTGCCGTAATAGTTTGATCCCGTCTTCTCCTGTTTGTGACCCCACACCCTCGAGACTGTTGACTCACACTTTTTATTTATTCATTTATTTATTGTTGTTCCCCCAGAGCTGCGCTGCCATCACGTAGTCTCCCATCCCTACCCTGGATGTTTTCTACCCCCATGAACCCAGCCTCTCTCCCTTGCAAGTTCCTGTGTTTCCTGCCATCGAGACTCCCTTGTTTTTTTTTTTGTCGCTGCTATTTCCCCTTGCTCGTTGTATCTAACTGTGGCCCCCTGTTGCTACGTTACCTTTTAACGCCGCATCACTTTGCTTTTCCACGAGCTGCGATTCTGTATTCCGGAACATAGAGCAACCAGCATGACCAGGTACCACACGAAGGACGACGGGTTGTGCCAGTTTCCTTTTCATCTCTGTTGTTTCCCATTTGATCACTGCTTGCAGATTATTTAGATTGTCCTGTAATTTGCCGATAGGCGGATGGGAGTTGGCATAGTTATTTATTTTTCACCTTCGGCTCTGTTTAACTCGGACGACCTTAGGACCGTTTTCAGTATAAAACGTGCGAGGTGATGGTGATGGTGATGGCGATGGCGATGATTTGAAGCAGCACTATCACCTGTTGTACGAGTTATCCGCAACTGAGATGACACTGTATTTCTGCTCGTTTGCATTTGAAGGTGTTTGTAGACATGCCTGATGATAACACCTGCCGTTTGTTCAATACTGCAGGTGACTTTGCTTGATAGCGGTGAAGACGGCGAAGATGATCTGAAACAAGGTAGGGTGTACACGTTGATTCTCAATTTGGTAACAACTCGGGTCACTTTGTTAAAGCTTTCACGATGGGGTTTCCGTCACAACGCAAGCTTGCCTTCCTGTTTTGAGTCTTAAAAACAAACTTTTGTTCCATTTGTCGCAAGGTGTATGTGCATGTATGCTTTTTCTTTCTTTTATGGGAAATTTTATTTAAAATAATAGGATAACAGTGGCTGAAATGCCTGGTGTTGGCGTAATGGTTAGGGTGGTGGGCTTGGGATCTGAGGATCCTGAGTTCAAATCTCACTCGGCTGTTGAATTAATACCAGGTGGGGTTGACTCTGCCCGTCATCCTTCCGAGGTCGGCAAAATGAGTGCCAGCTTGCTGGTATCCTGTGTCGGAGTGGCGACCCGTCCAGGATTGTACCCAATAGCCAAGGAGACTGCTCAGACAGCAACAACGCTCTGCACAGAGTCTGGTCCCGATGAATGGATGGTACAGTGGCAGAAGGTTTGCCAGTCATCTTAACGGATCGAGGATACGGGAACCTCGGCTCCCATTAACGATGAAACAGAAATAAAAAGAGAAGAAGAAAAACGCCATGGTGACACGGCCTGCACAGAAAGGAGCGAGCAATGTCCTGAGGCACAAACATCAACTTTGAAGTCTCTGAGGAAGCACGGAGTTTGTGCAAAGAGCAGGTCCGTTGCTCACGTCCCATCGAGCACGCCTTCCACCTCCACCGTGCCCTGAATAATCCCGATCGGTGCAGCTTCCACCGAAGCTCTACACATGGAGGGGACTCGGCAGCATTCGCCTCGTTGAGATGTCCGAAGAATGGCTCGGCGCGACCAACTCGCCCCATGACCTCAAACGTTTCTGGGGATGAAGAGATTTGCACGTCTGTTCGTTACAGCGTCACCTGCCTGCAGCTTGCCGCGTGCTTGTGACCTTTGAATGGGAAACGAATCACCTGTTCAGTGCTGAGGTCGAAGGTTGTCGGGCCCATTGGGTTTGCAAGTCTTGTAACATTGGTGGAAATGTTATTTTGAGTCTTGAACTCTGTTTCGTATTCGTCTTTCAGCACATTAAACGTGTTGTTCTGAATTTACAAGTTGCAATGCCATTTGATTCCAAATGTTCGTGTGAACAATTAGATGTGCATTTGTTTGTTACCTCCACCACCGAAGGTGAAGGAGGTTATGTTTTTCACCCCTTTCGGTCTGTTTGTGTGCAGGATATCTCAAAAAGTTGTGGACGGATCCGGATGAAATTTGGTGGACAGGTTGGGTGTGTGACAAGGACGAACTGATTAGATTGTGGTGAAGATCCGGATCCAGATCCGACTACGAGAATTTAAGTGATTCTTCACCATTGAGAGAGAGAGGGCTGAACCGATATATAGCACGACAACTCAAAAAGTTGTGGACGGATTCGGATAAAACTTGGTGGACATGTTGGGTGTGCGACAAGGACGAATTGATTCAATTTTAGCGAAGATCTGGATCTGGATCTGATAATTTTTAAAGTGATTCTTCACCATTGAAGATAAGGCGAAACCGATATACGAGGTCCGTCGAAAAAGTAACGGGACTGAGCCTGCTGTGTGCTCCACTTACACAACTTGAATGAACCGGTTGCATCACAGTCTTTTGCGACATTCCAGCAATATATATGATTGGTGATGGTTGACTGCGCTGATTGTGTGATTTTTTTTTTTTACAGGTCGTGCTTTACACGTTGTCTAGTCTGAATCGTCGTGCTATGAGTCGTGAGCAGAGAGCCAATCTGAAGTTTCTTGCCAAGCTTGGCAAAACACCTTCCGAATCCTTCGCAATGCTGCAGCAAGTCTACGGGGAAGAAACTATGTCACATACACGTGCATTTGAATGGCACAAGAGGTTCAAAGAGGGAAGGAGGAGGTTGAAGATGATCCACGGTCTGGAAGACCTTCAGCGAGCAGAACGGCAGACAACATCGATCGTGTGAAACAAGATTGGTGCGCGCAGATCGTCGACTGCGTGGTGTGGATAATTGCTGGAGGAACCTTCATCAACAAGGACACTGTCTGGAGCATCATCTGAAAATCTCGAAATGCGCAAGGTGTGCGCAAAGATGGTCCCAAGCTGTTGTCCGAGGACCAGAAACAGCAAAGAGTCACTGTCTGTCAAGACATCGAGCGCCTCGAGGACGATCCAAGACCTGCTCGGGAGAGTCATTACTGGCGATGAATCGTGGATATTCGAATACGATCCCGAGACCAAACGGCAAAGTTGGCAGTGGAAAAGTCCGGCATCACCAAGACCAAAGAAAGCAAGGATGTCGATGTCGAAGATCAAGGTGATGCTTATCGCGTTTTTTGACATCAAGGGCATCGTCCACTTCGAGTTTCCATCACAGGGTCAAACAGTGAATCAATACGTGTACAAGGAGATCTTCGGGTACCTCGTGAGATTAGTCCGGGACAAGAGGAGGGATCTGTGGGAGAACAACGCCTGGATGCTCCACCATGACAACGCTCCTGCTTACAGTGCCCTGAGCATCCGACAGTTTCTGGCGGAGAGGAACGTGCCAACTCTGGTGCAACCCCCGTATTCGCCAGACTTGGCCCCTTGTGATTTTTTCCTATTCCCCAAGCTCAAGGGGGTGATCAAGGAGACCCGATGTCCTGATGTGGAGGCCATCAAAAGGGCCGTGACAACGGAGCTCCGGAGGATTCCAAAAGAAGCCTTCCGGGGGTGCATCAAAGTGTGGAAGAAGAGGATGGACAAGTGTGTGAGACTGGAGGGAAACTATTTTGAAGGGGACAAGCTGTGATTTCAATATATTTTTTGGAACAAAATTTCTGTGAAGTCAGCCCCGTTACTTTTTAGACGGACCTCGTAGAGCACGATATTTCAAAATTGTATTGGGCCCGATATGTTCTTGTGAATCGGGCATTACGGGGCGGAGGTATGAGCTCTACCGAGTGCCCTTCTAGTTTGAAATGCTTTCCTCACAAAGTTCAACAGAAGCTCTTAAGCTAAGCAGAGGCCTATTTACGTACGAATCATATGGACTGAAAATACAAGTAAAATTTGCACGTCTTGCCTCTTAAACTTCTGACCTTTAGTCAACCCAACATTTATGTGTAGGCGACCTCAAAGATTTTGATGATGGCCTTCTCGGCAACCTCCAAGATGCTGATGGTTGGTTGACTTCTCGGCGACCTCCAAGGTGTTGATGGTTGGTTGACTTCTCGGCGACCTCTAAGGTGTTGATGGTTGGTTGACTTCTCGGCGACCTCCAAGATGTTGATGGTTGGTTGACTTCTCAGCGACCTCCAATATGCTGATGGTTGGTTGACTTCTCAGCGACCTCCAAGGTGTTGATGGTTGGTTGACTTCTCGACGACCTCCATGATGTTTGATGGTTTTGTTGACTTCTCGACGAGCTCATATGTTGATGGTTTGTTGACTTCTCGACGACCTCCAATATGTTGATGGTTGGTTGACTTCTCGACGACTCCAAGGTGTTGATGGTTGGTTGACTTCTCGACGACCTCCAATATGTTGATGGTTTGTTGACTTTCAGACCTCCAATATGTTGATGGTTGTTGACTTCTCGACGACCTCCAATGTTTGATGGTTTGGTTGACTTCTCGACGACCTCCAATATGTTGATGGTTTGTTGACTTCTCGACGACCTCCAATATGTTGATGGTTTTGTTGACTTCTCGACGACCTCCAATATGTTGATGGTTGTTGACTTCTCGACGACCTCCAATATGTTGATGGTTGGTTGACTTCTCGACGACCTCCAATGTTGATGGTTGGTTGACTTCTCGGCGACCTCCAAGAATGTGATGGTTGGTTGACTTCTCGGCGACCTCCAAGGTGTTGATGGTTGGTTGACTTCTCGGCGACCTCCAGGTGGTTGATGTGTGGTTGATGCTTCTCGGGACCTCCAGATGTTGTATGTGTTGGTTTTGACTTTCTCAGCGACCTCCAATATTGTGATGTTGGTTGACTTCTCGACGACCTCCAAGGTGTTGATGGTTGGTTGACTTCTCGACGACCTCCATATGTGATGGTTTGTTGACTTCTCGACGACCTCCAAGGTGTGATGGTTGTTGACTTTCTCGACGACCTCCAATATGTTGATGGTTGTTTGATTTCTCGACGACCTCCAATATGTTGATGGTTGTTGTTGACTTCTCGACGACCTCCAATATGTTGAGTTGTTGACTTCTCGACGACCTCCAAGAGTGTTGATGGTGGTTGGTTTACTTCTCGACGGCCTCCAATATGTTGATGGTTTGTTGACTTTCGCGACCTTCCAATTTTATGTTGTTATGGTTTGTTGACTGTTCGTCGACGACCTCCAATATGTTGATGGTTGGTTGACTTCTCGACGACCTCCAATATGTTGATGGTTGGTTGATTTCTCGACGACCTCTAAGATATTGATGGTGGACGTCGTGGTGCTGCCGTTTGTGTCGTCCGGTTCGGTTTGCTTGTCGGAAATGGTCATTGCCTGGCACTTGTGTGGTCCACTTGTTGCTTGTAACTTAATTATCGGTCTCACATGCATAATTATGGAATCACCCATTTTAATTACCCCACGCACACGAAGCGAATAGCGGGGTTAAGCAATTTGTTCATGTCGGTCCTTCCGTCTTATCGGTTTGTGATTGTCAGTTCATGATTGAGGAGCAAGTTATTTAAATTAAATGTTATCTTTCGAACACAAAACGGAACATGAATAGGAAGTGAAGTTTGCTGTTTTAACAGTACTTTGTCTCTGAATTTGTCTTGATAGCACATGTGCAGAAAGGAGTGAGGGTTTTTTGTTTTTAGATTTTAACTCTGTCTGCCTGTCTTGCAGTCAAACAAAATTGAAAATCATTCCAAATAGGAAACTTACTGTTTTTAGGGTTGTTATAAAGGACACAACAGGCACGAAGAACGAATGTGACGTGTCAGATAGGATGATGTAAAAATCGCCTTCTTTGCACTTCCAAGAACCTCCAGTGTTGCAGTTCTTGGACATGTTCTGGAAGGTCGTGTATAACTCTGTTTCAATCGCGCTAAACTTTCGGATTTGTTTGTTTTAGTTTTTTTTAACCATCTTTAAAAATGATTCCTTTATTTTAAATCGGAAGTACATATTTAAACACTGTGTGGGGTAACTCGTTCCATGAACTCGCGTTGCTAATGGAGTTGTGATCCTTTTGTCGTCTTCAAGGTTCCACGATGAACGATTTGCGGTTTCACTCTCGCTGTGGTTCCCTAGCACGGCTCTCGGATGACTTCCGCACCGCCCAGAGGCATCTTCCCATGGACGAGTTTAACCACGGCGTCGTCGTATCGTACCGCCCGCTTTTCAGGGGTGAAATGTTTCAGGTGAGATTCGGTATCGCTCCAATCGAGGTCGGCATGCGCCGTGCTCTGTGTGACCATCACCGCACGGAGTAAGGCACGTTGGTTATGCGTTAACAAGTGGTGGTGTGATTTCCTTTGTGCACACCCGAACTACGTGCTTGTTTTTCACGTTCTCGTCGATGTGCACATTGCACTTGCATTAAGTGTGTCTGTACATTTTTGAGAATGTAATTTTCATCTTTACTGTGGTTTAATTATCATCCAAAGGTAATGTTAAACGTTTGAATTGAGCCGAATGTTGGACCCTTCATCACATACTTGTTTCAGGTCAGGATCGAGCGCTTGGTGGAAAAATGGTCGGGGTCTTTGGAACTTGGGGTCACATCGCACGACCCTGACCATCTCGCATTTCCCCCGACGATGAGCAACATGACTAGTGGTACGGATCATTGGTACACTTTGGAAAAGCTTCACTTCTTCTTCAACTGTTTGCTGTTCCCGTGCCAAATGTTGAACATTTCCACCTCCTGTTTGTAGTCGTAAGCTTCCTCGTGCACACATTGGTTAAAGGCTCGTGCTTTACGTCGTGAATGAGAGCAGGGACGGTCCTGATGAGCGGCTGTGGAATTCTGACAAACGGGAAGGGTACCCGGCGTGATTACAGCAGCACGAGTTTGGATTCCCTTCAGGTGGGACGTTTTCTTTATTTCTACGCAGGTGATCACATGAATGAATGAACTAAGAAAAAGAAGAAAAAAAGGAATAAAGATGTGAAGGTTTACTTACTAACCATTGAGGTGAACAGCTTAAAATGGAGAAAGACGATGTCCAGGGATAGATGTGATTCATTGGATGTGAACCGCCGTTTGGAGGGAATCTGACACCTGCAGTAAGGCTGGGAGTTTTGCAGGGGGAGGTGGGGAAAGTGGGGGAGGGAGAGGGGGAAGTGATAGGAGTGTGGAGAATCGAACAAGGAGAGAATAAAGCAGAGAAACTGAGGTAGGCCGAGGTGTCCAGGACCCTACATCGAGAACCTTGTAGATGGTGGACAGACGGATTCTGCTGCTCGTAATGGCATTGCTAAAGAGAATTAATAAACCGTGACTGCTTGATTTCAGACGGATTGCACATCCAGATCATCCTGCATTTTGGGCACATCCACGACGACTGGTGGCAAAACATTTGATCGTTTCCTGAAGAGTTTCACGTGAAACAGTTGAAATGTTGTGCGCCATTGCCTATTCTTTTTGGGATCCTCTCACTCCGCATTCCGCATCATTGGGAATTCCGCATCATTGGAAGAATATAAAATGTGGGCCTGTAAATACGATCACGCTTGTTGTTGAAGCATGTAAAGGGAATCGGCCCAAACCGCTTTTTTTTTTATTTTTTTCACAGAGCCATAGATTAACAGAGCAAACTTAACAATCGTTGCCATTTGTTGTTACCTAACTGTTCACGTGCAGTGTAGCGTTAATTACGTACGATTGGAATGTACCTTTAACACATTTAGACCTTTTAGACCATTACAGACCTTCTAATTTAGACCCTTTCAACCTTCAGACCCCTTGAACCCTATATCGAGAACATATCCATTGAACCCCTTTGACCTCACAGACCTTTAGACCATTCAGATCCTTAAAACCCTTGACGTATTTGAGCTTTAACTTTTAGACCCTCAAGACATTTTAGACACCCTCACCCCTCAAGACCTTTTAAGACCCTTTAACCCCTCATGATCCTCAGGAAGTAAAAGCCATCCCGTGTTAAAATAAATAAATAAACCACATGAGAATAAGTTTATGCTGGAACTGAAAATATGATTTGATGATGAATTATTGTGAATTACTAAGTACAACGCATTATTTAAACATTTGCAATGAAGGAAGCAAGCAAAACAGAAAAGAAAAACAACAACGAGAAGGGCACTTGGTGGAGCGCATACCTCCACCACGTAATGCCTGATCCACGAGAACATGTCTGGCCCAATACATCTTTGGAATATCGTGCTATATTGTTACGGATTTGGAAGTTTACTGCACTCAACATACAGGTCCTATAGATCTGGAATCGGTAAAGTACGTCGTGTGCAGTTAGGGTCCCGTCCCTGAGCTAATGGGAATTAAATGTTCCTGCGCTGTGGAGTAGATAGTCAGGTCTTTATACTACCACCATCAATGCCAGCGTCATCTCCCTGCTCTGCTCGACGCCATGTCTACGCGTTCGATCACGTACGGGGCGGAAGATTCCTTCACCTCAGATCAACTCCGTCCAGAGGGCAGGGGCAAGCCCCTGTCCAACCAGATACCTTCATCACTCAGAATCGAGACTCCTCCAGAAGGCAGGGGCGTACCCCTTGTTCCAAACCAGAACCTCATCACCTCAGATCGAACTCCCCAGAGGAAGCAGGGGCGCGCCCTTGCCAACCAGGAAGCTCAGGCCCTCAAGCTGGCTCCGCCTTAGCCAGATAGAGAGTTCGGCCCCGGCCAATCGGGAGGCCGCGACAAGTCGTCCGAGAACGGACCGTCCAATGAGGAGGCGAGTGGCAAAAAAAGGAGGTCTCTCGCGCTTGAGCACAAAAAGGAGGGGTGGTCTGGACGAGGGATAGAAGAGGGAGAGACGGTGTGCTCGTGGCAGCAGCATTGGCGAGTTCGAAGGAC
>CM068968.1:65110671-65130061 GCA_035128595.1 Eptatretus atami | reverse complement strand
GCTGGTGCTCCTGCCTCCCACCTTTCTCGGCTTCACGCTGTGGAAACCAAGGCATTTCAAATCATTAGTATCTCCCGTGATGAGGCTGAGTCTTTGGGCCTCTCACTCTCTCACCGCAGGCAGATCGGGGATCTTTCTGTCTTTTACCGTCTCCTCTCCGGTCTCGCCCCCCCCCTGCTCTCTCTGCGATTTGTCCCACCACATTTCCGCAGGGCGCTCAAGGTCGCCAACAACCCCCTTCTGGTAAAACTACCAAAATCAAGAATCACTGCTCACCTTCACTCTTTCATTCCTCTTTTTTCCCACCTTTGGAATAAACTCCCTCACTCTATTCAATCCATTCTTCCCTCCAGGCTTCAAAACAGCTGTTCACCACCACCTCTTATCGTACCCCATCCAAATCCTCGATCTTTTCTACCCCCGTTAATCCACCCAAGCCACTCCTTCAAATTCCCTGCTTTCCTTCCTGAAAGTCCCTAATGTTCATCTTGAATATCCCGTGTTCCCGCCCCATCCCTCTCCCTTCCACAGATCTCCTAATGTCTCTGTTCCCCACTGTTTTGTCATTCCCACTCCAACCTCTTGTCTCATGTCCCCTTTGCTGTGCGTTGTGTGTTTGCTCTCATACGAGCCTCAACAAGGCATACAAAAAAAAAAACAACAACCGAGGTCCGTGCCCTCAGCGTGCGTTCGGACTACTGCCAAGCAAAACAGTGAGTGCACACTGGCTAACGAGAACAAATCACATGTGGTAAAACTTCCTGTCTAACAATAATGCGGACTGTTCTGGACCAATGGAGGAAAGGACACTACAAGCAGGTTGAACTGAACAATTACAAGGGTTTATTTATAATGTGCGTGAGGAAAAGCATGTGGCTCAGTGAAGACGAGGGGGTTTATTCACAAGGGTATTCATAAGGCAGGGACGTACAATATCCGTGTGGTGTGGCACAAAACGTACAATGATACAGATTCACGTAATAGAGGGACAATGAGCAGCGCTTACCCGAGCTAATCATCTTACACAGTCTTACTTAGATTAGCATGACAGACGTCATCAGAATTGCTCCGCGGAAGGGTAGACGAGCAAGATAGATGAGAAAAGCTGAGGCGTTGGCGGCGTCTGGCTTATACAGCACTTGCATGTGGCAGTCTAAAGTACAGGGAAGGGGATAAGTGGGGGGTAATGAAGATCAAAAGGGATGTCTGGGTGTGTGATGAAGAGATGTGAGTGAGGTGTGGTGTCGGGTGCTCAGAGTGAGAGACGGGGTGCGAGTCGTTTGTCGTTCTAAAAAGAACGTTTATCCTGGCTTTGCCCTCACTAATAGCTCTTTGTGCTTCCACAGTACACGAGTCGGAAAAAGAAAGAAAGAACGCATAACAATTAGAACCGCCTTTCGTGTGTGGTTGTCGATTTCACCGATCTCCCAATACTGCGCCCGGACTGGTTGGCGCTCAGTCCGCTCGCTTTCTCAGCGTTCCGTTCCTTCTCCTTCAGCAGCAAGCACCAACGAATCTTGTGGCAACAACTCCATCCTGCAACAACCCAGCAACCACCACACAAGCTCTTTTGCAGCGACCAGCCCCGATATCTAAGGGCCTCGGCAGAGGTGGAGTTTGGGGCGGGGGGTCCAAGGGTGAATCCCTGCCTCTTGTAGGTGTGGTGCATGGGTCATGCGCCACCCACTTTCCTCTGATCACGGTGTGCTCATTGGTGATGTCACCCTCTCCACGAGTCCGTTGGTTTGGAATCGCTTCCACTCGTCCTCCGAATGTGCCATGCACATGACACCCCAAATCAAGATGGGGCTGACGTGTACCGGTCCCCATCTGTTGCTTGAACTCACGGAAAGAGCACGGATATCGGAGCTGGTCGCTGGAAAAGACGAAGTTTGCTGGATAGCAGGGCAGTCCCTGTTTATAGAGGAACGTGATGGAACGGTATCGCACACTTGCACCTTGGTGTAAAGGCTTTGTTTGTGGCGGTGCTGGTCTTGGGTATGAGCGTGAACCAAAGGTGTCTGTGAGCAAGGCGAGATGATGGTCCCAAGGTGCGGGAAGGCGGTTTGCAGTGGAGAGATGTATGAAGCTGGTGTGGTTGTGGAGTCGAAGCGTCATCGTTGGGTAACAGTGATTTGGACCATGGAAGAAGGCTGGAAAGGCGAGTTTGAATGGTGGTGTTGAAAGGAAATAGTCTCAGGTGTGTCTGAGTGTCAGCTGCGGCTGTATGGACATGTGGCTCGTTTTCCTGACTGTGATCCTGCTCTCCAGATTGTCTCAGCGAGGAAGTCTCGTGAGTGGAGGAGGCCAATGGGCCGACCACATTGCCTCTTGGTTGCAGCAGGTTGATCAGCATCTCAAAGAGATGGGGATGGGCCAGGCATCTTCCTGGGAGACGGCCAGACGGAGGCCCCTCGAGTACCGGCGGAAAGTGGATGCAGCGACGCGCTGCTCCGGCGCATGCTCCCATGCCTGACCTGAGCTGACCTGTGACTGAAGCAAGCAGGGTGGTTATCACTGGCATGTGGGAGAATTGTGGTGAAGAAGGCTATTGTGGTTGAAATGGCAGTTTGGTTATGGCGCACATATGCAAATTAGGCTGCTAGCAGTGAGTGCTCATTCGTGTGAGGAGAGGATTGTGTACAGCGAAGATAATAGGGAAGAACGGGGGGGGGGGGGGGGGGAACCCTAACTAATCCCTCGCATAGGCCAGTTGTCGCCGGCACCATGAACAAATTACAAATTCCTGCCCGTCCTGTAGTTGGCAAGCGATCTGGTTTTCTCGGACCCTTCTTGAAACCAGGTTATTACACCGTTCACTATCTCAGACTGTTGTTGCTGTTTGGGCAGCAGTTCCTGCATTGTAAGATTGATCACGTGGTTTGCATGTCTCGTGTGAATGATGACCTTCAGGTCTTTTTCTCCGTAAGGTCAAGGCTCATTGAAGATTTGAGAATTTTGATCGTTGAGGCGATGTCTTTGTTATTTTTCAAGTTCCACTTTCCCCGATCTGTTGCGATTGTTTATCATTCGAGTCTCTCTCTTCCTTCCGAACCAGTGTGTTTCGAAGTTCCCGTTGTACGAATGTAACATTGATGATCGGTTGAGAGAGACCCTTTGACACCTCATTCGGTGGTTCTCGTGCAGGCCATTTCCTTTTGCACCGTTTCCACGGACACACCGCGGGACGTGTGTGCTGCCCTCTGGGTGCTGTGCAGCATCCTTTGATTGGCTCCCAGAGCCTCGAGGATGGGGAAGTGTTTGAGGTGAGTCGACCTGTCGTGCGAGGACACTAATCGAATTTGAGTCGCTGAAAACTCTTCTGTTTTTGATATGGAAAGCAATGTTGACGTGCTTGAGATGACTGTTCGATGTACAAAACCCCGTCTGATTTACTTGTGCGTCGTCCTCCCGGGCCTTCGTGCAGTAGTACCATTCCCATCAACCTCCACCTTTTATACGATGTTTTTACTCCTCGTTTACATCCATTTTTAGCTAATCTGGAATTTAAATTCCAGATAAGGTATTGTCATCACTCACCGTCCATCCGTCTCCTATTTCGACTTCTCCAGCCAAACCGTTGGGCCGATCCGGCTGATATACCAAATTTGGGTTACAACGTTAGGCCAGAGTAATAATAATAATAATAATACCATTCCTTTCGCGCCGTAAAGGCACATAGGGCTGCCAAGGCAGTTTCATTGGCAAGGAGTACAGTCCAAGACGGGTCGCCACTCTGACGCAGGTTACCCCAAATGGTTATTACCCCAGTACACTGGTACTCATTTCGCTGACCTCGGAAGGATATCAGGCTGAGTCAACTCCACCTGGTGTTAATTCAACGGTCGACAGGGGTTTGAACTCGGGACTCTAAGGTCCCAAGCCAGCCACCTTAACCGCTAAGCCAACACCTGGCTTTAGGCCAGAGTTGGGACGTTAAAGTGCCGAAGTCATGCCGATCACGTGGCCTGAAGTGTGTCAAAGTGGCGGATGTAGTAAATATTTGGGGGAAATTGTGTAAATTCCTTCAAAAACCTTCCTCTCCAGACCCACCAGTCAGAATGCTACGAAATTTGGGTTACAACATTAGGCTAGGGCCCAGATATGCTATGGGTCCAGCGGTCCTATTTTTATGTCATTTCTCCGAAATTAGCTCAGAGTGGGTCCTGGTGTCCATCCGTACATACGTCTGTATCCATCAGCTCGCTTTTTATTTTGTCTCCCTGGAGTTGTTCTGCATCACTACATCTCATGCCCCTTTGTCGTATGAACTCGATCTTTGTTTTTGGGTGCACGTGAAATGCTTGCAGATGCGAGTAGATGAAGTGCAAGGTGGTTGGGCGGGGTCACTGGCCGTGGGTGTGACCTCTGCTTTGCCGTCTGACCCCGGTTTGCCAACGCTTGATCTGCGCACCCTGCGCAAAGGCCGAGGAAAGGTCGACGGTTTCACTTGGCTCGTGGCAGGAGGCTGTGAGGTCATGGAGGTGAAAACGGTGTCCAGAACCCGGCGAAGGAGCTATGGACGTGACCTTTATCGGCTTCAGGTATGTAAACGTATTGTGCTTTCGACCCACTGAATACACTTCCACTCGTCATCGGTTTCTGAAAGAGGAATGAAAGAGTGAAGGTGAGCAGTGATTCGTGATTTTGGTAGTTTTACCAGAAGGGGGGTTGTTGGCGGACCTTGAGCGCCCTGTGGAAATAGGGGGGGGGGACATATTGCAGACAGAGCACGGTGGGGGGGGGCGAGGGACCGAGAGGAGACGGTAGAAGACAGAAAGACCACCGCCCGGCCTGCGGTGAGAGAGTGAGGGGCCCAAAGGCTCAGCCTCATTGTGGGAAATACCAATGATCCTAAAAGCCTTCGTTTCCACAGTGTGAATGTGAGAGGCAGGAGCACCAGGCCAGAGGAGAGAGCAGTACTCCATCAGGCTGCGGATGAAGGCTTTGTAAGTGGTCAGGAGCTCAGATGGGCCGAGGAAGGACTTTGCACGATGGAGGATTCCTAGTCGGCGACTAGATTTGGAGGCGAGGTTTGAAATGTGGCTTTCCCAGGAAAGATCATGGCACATTGTGAGACCCAGAAGGTTGAAAGAAAGGACTTCTTCAAGAGGATTGCTGAGAAAGTGGATGGGGATTTGGAGTGGGTTCCAAACGGTCCTTTCGGAGAGACATAGCGAGAGATTTTTCCGGATTGAAAGAAGTGTTCCACGTGTTGGTCCAGTTTGTGATTTTATCCATATGTAATGTGGGTAAGAAATAATACTGTCGTGAGCACATCCCCACTTAAACGGTGGTATAATGACTCCTTTTAGCGCGGTTTTGATTGGCGCGCTCTTCTCCAAGGACACATTTTGAGCGCTAAGTAAGGTGTTACTGTGTTTTATTTGAATGTGGAATGTGCTTGTCACTGGCAAAGTCTGCACAGATCGCCCATCCTTACCGTGATCGATTGGTGGTGGGTTGCCACCGTCTACCATTGCATCCGTTGGTGATAGTGACCCTACAAGGCTGTGAGGTTGGGAGGTCTTGTATTTTGAGACTGAGGGGATGAGTCTCCGTTGAGCACATTTAGCATGTAGCTCGGCCATAAAGCAAGACTGTGGATGTAGTCAAACCGAAGGTGTTGCACGTTTGGTGATTGCTTTGTCCTTTCGCATGTGGTTTAGGTGGGCAGTCGTGTGGGCCTCAAACGCCGTAAAGGAGGGGCGCTGCACCTGCTGCTAGATGGAGACGACCAGGGTCCAGCCCTGGGTGCGATCCCCTCGGTATGTATGGATGTGAGAACAATGCGGCTCGTCAGCGGAGCATGGTGCATTCGTGACGTCGCCACTATCTCTCCAACAATGCAGCACCGTTTTCATTTTCTGTGGAATTCCACTTCTTTTGTTAAATAATAATTATAATAATAATATTAACAGCCCTTTCCCGTACCAGGGTGTTCGTCCGTTGGTGCTGCTTTCGAGTAGAGTCACAGCAGTGACCGTAATGAGCCAGAGTTTCCATGTAAATTATTCACGTTCATCGCAGCCTTCCACTCTGGACCCGGACCCCGATACCCTTTCGGTAGGTTGCCATGTCCCTCTGTCTTGTACACGAGCACGATTGTTCAGTCACGTGATGGTTTTTTAATTATTTATTTATTTATTTATTTACTTTGCATTTCCCTTTGGATTTGTTCTTTAATATGTTAATCATGTGACGAGAATCTTATGGAGTGTAAACTGTCGCCCCCCCCCCACAAAAATGGGATGATTGAAAATGAAGAACGATTCATCCTTGCTTATCCCGGCACTCGTGACCCGTTCGTCGTTTCATTTATCCCGCAGAGCACCCCCATGCTGAGTTTCTGCGATGCAGGAAGTTGTGTGCGGTTATCGCACAAAAACCGCACCTCCCAGCGGATATCCGGCTACAACAGTTACCTTGTCACCAAGGAACCTTTACTCCGAGATCACGTCTTCCAGGTCAGCTGGGAAGGTTTGACGTCATAAAAGGTTTCAAGGTTATTTCCTTTCCTTGATCCTGTAATCTCAAAAAAAAATTCTTCTTAAAATGATCCTTTAATTTATTTTGGGGGACGAATGGCTACTCGGGCCAAAAATTCACCTCCTGCAGTCTGATGATGTCACACTACTTGGGGGTTTATTTTATTTTATTTTCTGCGTCCGTAATCAATATCCGCCCAAAGAACCGTTGTGAGGTCATCCACATGTATGGGAATCTGAATTTCCTCGGTGTTGTGTTCGTGCACTCGGCGGGATTAGATCTGTTGGCACGTATGTAATTGTGATCAACTGCCAAGCCGTATCATGTCTTCGCTTCATTGCACCAATCATTGATCAACATCCTCCTTTCCCTCCCCCAGGTGCAAATTGACCGGATTGCTGAAGGCTGGGACGAGTCTCTCGGTGTTGGTGTCGTGGTCGGTGAATGTGGCTTCCACGGGGAACCGGGTGCTCTCGGCCCAGGCTGTGAACTTTGGATCTTCCAAGGTCGTGCATTATACCATAATGGGTTTAAGGTCAGTGCTTCAACAGCAAGTCCAAGGTGGAATTCTACTCGCACCGTCACAGGTGTGTGAACTCATGGGACGCCCCTGTTAAGTCTCACCATCTTGCCATGTGTGTACAATGGCTGTTTAGTCCCATTTCGTTTGGGATGTTCGGTGTGCCAATTTTCGTAGGAATGGTGAATCCCGCTGGCTCACTAATGATCTTCAGGAATGGTCTACTGGTCGAGTATTTACATATAACAAGACTTGATGCACTTCGTCTGGTCTGCACGTGACACAAGCCGGACACGAAACCTCCTCCTTTTTCTGCACAGGTGTTTGACGGTGTTGGTGCAGACCTTTCGGCACTGGCTCAAGGCTCGAGGGTGGGGGTCACCGTGGATGAAGAAGGGGTGCTTCGCCTATCCATTAACGGCAGGGGCGTGCGTGCTTCCGGGTTCGAGAGGCTCGGCTCCGTGGGACAGATTGGTAGTTGCATGATCCGCGGAGCCGTCATCTTGTACGGACGCTGCGAGCAGGTGACGCATCCACAACCGCTCGGTCCATTAGATATTGAATAATAATCGATTGGGCCTCGGTGCCGTTTTCGATGACGGGGCTGTGGAGGAATGTTTGATTTCAATGTCTGTGTACGGTCATCTCGTTTGACATCTCCTGTGCCTTCGGCTTGGTTTGTAAGTCTGTACGTGGTACGTCGTGTCTTTGTCCACAATTCTGCTCACTCAGATTTCCTCCACCGATGCCAAAACCCCTGGGTTCCCTCTGGCATTTTCTTCTCCATCCTCTTCTTGGAAACCGTTACATCTCAGACACATCCTGGTATTGATTTACACCAACGGCCCGTCCACATGTTTGTAAAATTGCTTAACCTCCCTGTTTGACAGTCCCTCGGTCAAAATGATTCTTGTGGAGCATGGTCAGAGAAAATGTCCGTAGTGGGTGACCACCTGGAACATGATCTTCGACGTGGGTCCTTCGTTCCCCCCCCCCCCCCCCCCCCCCCCCCCGCCCCAACCCGCTACCTTCTCTTTCAGCCATCCTCTACCTTTCCCCAGTTAATTACATGGAGATGACCATTTTGCTTGATGAAATTGCTGAGCCATCCTGCAAAGATTTGGGCAATGGGGTGGTTGCTTTCAAACCATGCTGGTTGACCTCTTACTACCTTGCATCTGATGTTGAGCCCCCTGCTTCTTCAGTTGTCTGCCCCTCTAAAATTGTTCAAGGTTGAACCAATTATTTTGCCAGCCCAACTCTTCATGATCCCTAAGTTAAAGTTTTTTTTTTCTACTCGACTCCATTCTTTTGTTCTCCTGGAAAGGGGAGGCTTTCATTCTCCTTGTGGGTTGTTAACTCCACCACCGAAGGTGGACTGAGGTTATGTTTTCACCCCGTTTGTCTGTTGGGTCGCCAAAATAGGTGACCCTTATTGTCAGTAATTCTGTCTGTTTGTTTGGATGTTTGTTTGATGTTTGTTCGTTTGTCATCAGCATAATTGGTAGTAAACGTGGGCGGATTTTGACCAAACTCGAGTGGTAGGTACATCTTATGACCTAGTGCTTTGGAAATTGTGATGGTTGCCTGGGACGCTTTGGTTCCCCAGCAACAACTGAAAAACTTTCAAAATCAGTACCGTTCACGCGAAATAAATTCCGAAAGCCATTATCCCACGTAGGGTTATGAAATTTGGCACGAATTATCTACAGGTGATGCTCTATCAAATATATTCCCGTTTTTGTGATGTATGGAATACTTTACCCGCAGCGCCCCCTAAAATTAGGGTATGCGCAAAAATTGGCGAATTGAAGGCCCCCTAGCGACCAGGTGAGTGCATCGATACGAATGAAACTTTGCAGGTTCATGGTACTCAATGAGTACTACAACTTTGCCTCAGGACATATTGACCAATTTCGCTTAGGTCAGGGGTCAAAGTCAATTAGTGCAAAAATCGATAATATGTGAGAGCTGGAGGTGCCTTCGTGCCAAATGCTACTCCTCCTCGGGTTATGGTCGGATGGTCATGAAAATTCACACTAATCGTCTGGAATACATTGTGCACAAACGATCGAGCCGGATTTTCGATTTAGATCTTTGTTCACCCACAGCACCCCTCGAACTTTGGGGATTTCCGATTTCAAACGCATTTTTCGTACTTTTCATTCAAATGGATACAGAGTAGTTATCAGTAGATGGAACTGGATGAGATTTGATATGCATAATCTTAAGGTGATTCCCTATCCGCTTATATGACATCCATTTTGCTCTATATCTTATAGTTTCCATGCTCGGCGACCCATCGCCGCCTACCGGCTTGTCTTTCTTTTTGTTTGTCTGTGAGCAGGATATCTCAACAAGTCATTGACAGATTTGAATGAAACTTGGTGGACAGGTTAGGTGTGTGACAAAGAAGAATTGATTCGATTTTGGTGAAGATCCGAATCTGGATACAAGAATTTTTTTTTTAAAAGTTTAAAAAAATGATTCTTCACCATTGGTAGATGGGGCCAAAAATTATATAAATAATCATGATGTCTCAAAAAGTTGTGGACGAGTTGTGACAACTTGGTGTATGGTTGGGTGGATGACAAGAACAAGCCGATTTGATTTTGGTTCCAGTCCAGATCCAGATCAGGCCAATCGTTGTACTTTGGGATACAGAACATAAACTGTTCACCCTGGTGGAGGTATGCGCTCCACCGAGCGCTCTTCTAGTTTTGTCGTTGCCATCCGCTGCACATCGCTCATGATGCTGGGATTCCGGGTTTTCATTCCACTTTCCGAGTACAAGTGGGGTAGTACGTTGATGTCTCCTCGTGTTTGTCTTCCCTGTGCGATATGTACAAGCTCCTCTACAAGGCTTTGATCACTGGAGAAAGGAAGGATATCATTTGGGCAGGAGTTCCATTTGATGACCTCAGCAAAGTGCTCTCTCATCATCCATCAACTCTTGATTTGGGGGCCTGTAGGATTGCTCTGTTGGTAGCATCCTCGCCTTTAAGCTGTAACGTTTGGGATTGATTCCTACTTGGGGTCGGAGGAAGGAAGGATGGGGTAAACTGTCATTCTGGTGCAATGACTGCATGAAGCATTGAGTTTCGGAACATTGTCCGTCATATGTGAAAGCAAAGCCGGCTGTCTCCCCCGCATTTGGTTTGTTACACTATCACTGACACATTGCTTCTGAAAATGTAGACCATTTTGTGCTACTGCACCGATCAAATTCCCCACTTGAGTTTAACCGTAGTAGTAGCATTGCCTGCAGAAGGTGGACATTCTGGGATTTGAATATGGTGTGCGAAGCAGCAGCCTCCTGTGTGTACGTTTCCTTGTACTTCCTTTATTGGATCAGTGCTTTATCGTTGAGGTTCTCAAGGGTTGATGCAAGGCATTGTTGTTGGGATCCTCAAGACAGAATGTAAGGGCAGCGGGAGGAAACCTGATGCAGATCGAAAGGCCTCGTGGAGTCCGCAGCAATGCAGACTAGTGGCGAGCACGAAGGTTGTAAAACTTTTGTTTCCATTTGATTCAAGGCTGCTCGCTATTGTCATCCCAGAACCTTGATAGAATATCTATTGTTGACATCACTCTTAACAGCTTCCTATTTCACATTCTGCTTCCCCCTTAGGTGACTGTTATTGAGAATGTTGATCCGCCAGCTTGGGCAGAAGGACGGGAAAAGGCCGACATTGAAGATGGTAAGGCTTGGCATGCAGGAGCTTAGAATTGGCTTTCAGCAGCTCACTTGGACTATACTACTACTACTACTACTCATTTAAGAACCATTTTCATGTATTAGGGGGTTGGTCGGCTGACGGCCCCTCTCCACTTACTCCCATCAAAAGCATCCTCCTCCATTAACCCCAACAACTGCATGCCTTGACTGATCGCATCCTTCCAGGTCTTTTTCGGTCTACATCTTGGTCTTTTACCCTTAACTATTAACTTGCTGTCATCTTTTTCTTTTCTTCAGAGACTCCTCTCTTTCTCGCTGCATGCACAAACCGACTCGGTCTTCTCTTTCTCAACTCTTTGGTGCTCTCAACTCTCAACTCTCAACTCAACGTCTCCACTCCTGTGTTACCCCACACACCCATCTCGTCATCCTTATCTCCGTCCTCTCTATTCTTCTGTCATCGTCTCCACTCATTCCCCATGTTGTACTACCTTGATTCAAAAGTTGTCTAATACAGGCTAAATATAACTCTACTTTTTACTTAGTTTGGGATTTTATTTTATTTTTTTTGTGTTAAAATGTCTCGACTCACTCCACCTGTTCCATGCTACCATTATCCTAGTTCTCACAGCTCCTGCTCCACCACAGTGGCCGATGAATCTCTAATTGTCCACCTCTGATAGATCTCCAATGTGTCTCACCGAATGTGACCGGCAGGAGTGAAGGAAGGGGTCCTGTGCAATCCCATATCCAGCCTTATGCAGTGTGACTTCCAAGCTGCCTGCACTCATTTCAAAAACCTGCTGACCCTCCCAGGTGATGGATTTGCTTCTTCTTTTGAATACAGCACAAGGCTGTGGGTTTGCATCGTTGGCTGAGGGTGTGGCTGTGCCGCTGATGCGAGGCCCTCTGCCGGTTAGGACAGGAAATGGTAATTCGTTCATGGTGCCCACGATAACTCGCCTACTCTTCGTGAAGGACGCCGTGGGATCTTTAACATCCACCGATGAATGCCGACAGACGGGGCACCCGGTTTAACGTCCATCTGAGGGACGAGACACACACACACACGGATGATGAATCCTGCCTGTGAAACATCAGGATGGCAGTTTATAGCTGTGTCGGGATTCAAACCCAGGCTAGACAGCTCGGAGGCAAGTGTGTGTACCTCTCGGCCATCCTGTGAGCCAATGGATCTGCTTATCCAGTAACATGAAGGTGAAAAGATTGATGGATTTGGATCTCTGTACTCTGGTATGTTCACCGGAGTTTATTTTTCACGTTTCATTCTCCTTTAGATGCTTTCTTTGCCGATGGAGGGAAATGTACCTGTTACTGTGACGTTTGTGCATCAAGTTCTTCTCGAGGAAGTCCACCGCCCCACGGGTGGTGCACGTACACGCTCCGGTAAAGGGCTCGCCGCGTGTCTGACGCAGGCCCATGGCAGGGACATGAGGGGCAATAACCCCCCTCCCCCCTTTTTGTGAAAACATCAGAGATTCCTTTTTTGCTGTGTAATTGCCTTTGGCACATTTGTAAACGTTGAGAAGTCTAATTGACCCTCATTAAACCTTGCGAGGGCGAGCTGTCCGCGATGTTGAAGTTTGTGAAGATGTGATCGGAACGTTGTCTTATTAACGCAATCAGATTTCCTTTATCCTTTCCTTTTTGTCTGGTGTAGGCATCGATGCGGAGAAGACATTGTGGTGTTACGGCAGTGGTTGGTGGCTTACCACGGCACGTCTGTCAGGAAGTTGAGGAGAATTCTCGACAGAGGAGAGGTCATTGCAGGTGCGTTCGTAAGCACTGTGCGTGTGTGCGCTCGTTCACACCTGGACTACCACATTTGCTGTTGGGGTTTTATATTTAGTACTTTTTTCCTTAATATTTGTTCTATTTTCTAAATAACAGTTTGTTAAGGGCTACTGTTCAGTCGAGCAAACTAAAGTCGGTAACAAATTGGTCACAATAAAGAAACGAATGCAATTGAACTAGTCAGGGAGGAAGAAGAGCGGACTACCGATTTAATGACAGGAGGACCGGCTTGGTAAAGCCGGCCTATCTGTGTCTGCGCTTCCAGGGTGTCGCCCACGTGCCGCACCTGAGGAAACTCCCGTTCATATTTTGCAGCTTGCCAATCGCCGCTCTGGGATAGGGACTCCTTGAAATCGGAAAACGAGGCCTGTCCGGAGAACGGTCGTCCGGACGCGTGGGAGAGACTAAGCGACGGGCCGACGGAAAGCCCGGCGGTTGGAGTGCACTTTGACTCGGTGTGCGTTTCCCCTTCGCTCCAGACGGCGACACGAGAAACCTTTTGCTCAAGAATGAGGTACGATGCCATTTTCCCAAGGATTTGCCAAAACCCACCAAAGTGATTTGACCGTGAATTTATCACCTCCGCCACTGAAGGTGGAAGGAGGTCATGTTTTCACCCCTCGATGTCTGTCTGTTTGTTTGTTTGTTATTTGCAAAATCGAAGATTTTTCAAGTATATTGGTTACATAGAGCTGTATATAAGAACTTGAGTGCGCTGTCCCTATACCACGCACGTAACCCCGCTGTGCCACCATGTACGACCCGCCGCCATCACCAAATGATGGCTGTATAGGACTTGGGCCTTGTTTTTCTCTCACATGCTAATGTCAAGTAGGTGTTCATACTAAGACCATGTTATTTTCAGTTCATGATTTGTAAGGTTGGTCAAGGTCATGAATTACTCGTCATGCTAGTCATTGCAGCTCGTAGTAGTACAGGGTAATCCTGTTCCTGACTTTCACACCACCCGTGCAATATAAGGACAAAATATTACTTTTGCATTATAGTAGAGCCCTATAAGAGTAGTCTTAGGCTTACTTTTATTCAAGGATAGGACCTAGTTCTACCAAATACAATGCAAGACGAGCCACTGCCTCATGCTAGCCTGTGCATGTTCATTCATAAACAAAAAGCTTCAAGAGCACGAGTGTCAAATATCGTGACAACAAAATCAAAATAGACAAACAAAAATAGGCTTATTTAACTCAAAATCCCGACGACCTGAATCTCTTCCGAGAGAGAAACGAGCTGCTCAACGATATATTTTGTTTGAAATACAATGTTTTTGGACGAAAAAGAGTATTTTCAACCATTAAATCGATCACCATTGACCGCTTTCAATGTACATGTACATGTTCGTGTCCGAGAATTAAAAGTAGCAACAGCATGTTTTGTAAACTGCCGGCAGAAACGTTACAAATATTACCGTTTTCCCATCAGTAAAATCAACAAGGACAAATGTGTCCACGAGCAGCGTCCTAAAGATTTTGTCGGCTAAAAAAAAAAATTTTTTTTTAATTTTTTTAATTTTTTTTAAAAAAACAACAACAACAACTTCCGATATTTCGTCACGTGCCTTGATTAAGCCAATAGCGAAACGCGTCATAATGTATTTACGTATTTACGATATATCGTGTATTTACGAAATAAATAATGTATTTACGAAATTGCAATACGATAAATGGAATAATCTTTAAATAGTAACGTGAACTTTTCGAAACTTTAAAGCAAATGTCGAATATATTTAAAAGTTCATGATAGACGCTCTCAAAAGGAACCCTCATGTGAGGATGTGTACATGTGCTCAGTATTTAAGGAGATCCGGATCTTGTATATACAAGAGCCGAGTCCTAGAGATTAAGGTTTTGTCTCACAAGACAAGAACAAGAAGAAGAAGAACAACGCTGAGCTCTCTATGAGCAGCGTTCGCTAAGAGAGACGCTGCTAATAAAATACTCACTTGTGCAAGGAAATACCACTTCCTTTCCATCTCCAATTGTTGCAACGCCAGGCTGCACACGAATCGGGCATAATTTTTATTTATTTATTTTTCCGTATACCGTTGACAGTTTTGTTCCGGGTTTTACTCGGTAGTTTTGCGACATTCAAAATGTACAGGAAGTGCCGTTGCATGTTGGATCCACAGAAACGGTCAGGCAGTGCGATCCGAGATTTTTGCCCGTTTTGGTAATGGCGGCCAAGTCCCCTTGTCGGCGCACTCTAGGGTTTATATACAGCTCTATGATTGGTTAGTCGATCTTGTTATTCTTTGTCTGTCTGTCTGTCTGTCTGTTTATCGCCGACAGGTCACAATTTTAAACCGATCTTCACGAAACTTCACCCCATCGTAGAGTTTGTCATATTCAAGAAGCCTATTGTTTTTGAGGTCAAAAAGGTCAACATAGGCCCAAAGTCAACAAATACGGTGGTGTTTCTAAAATGCTCAATTTTCATCCGATTCACTTGAAATTAGAAGAGGATTTGCATATTTGGTCATTTAATTCAACCACCAATTATTTTTGAGGTCAAATTTGTTTTATGGATTTTGCAAGTACATCTTCTTCTTCTTCTTCTTGTTTGTGTACAGGATATCTCAAAAAGTTGTGGACGCATTTGAATGACGAAATGATTAGATTTTGGTGAAGATCGGGATTCGGATCCGGCTACCAGACTTTTTTTTTTCCCAGTGATTCTTTATCATTGAGAGAAAGGGCCAAAATTGATACATAGCACTATATCTCAGAGTTGTGGACGGATTCGGACGAAACTTGGTGGACATGTGGGGTGTGACGAGGATGGATTGGTTCAACTTTGGTGAAGATCCAAATCCGGATCCAGGTCCGATAATTTTTATCGTGATTCTACATCATTGAGAGATGAGTCCAAAAATGATATCTCGCACTATGTTTCAAAATTTTTATTGGGCCCGATGTGTTCTTCTGGATCAGGCATTGCGTGGCGGAGGTATGCACTCTTCCGAGTGCCCTTCTTGTTTCATTTATTTTTGCACGGTGTTTTTCAAACTCCGTTGGACTTTGTCACGCGCAGTGTTTACTCGTACCCTCGTGATTCCCTTTGCCGTGTTTGCATTTGCCTCGTAGTGTCCCTGTCTGCCTGCAGTTTTTAAAAAGGCTCTATCTGTGCTCGTCGTCTCGTCATGGCCAGAGGGACCATCTTCAAAATTGCTCCGATTGGTATATCTTTAGCTGTTCAGCTACAAATGAGGATACTTTTTCTATCAGGACTTAGGCTAATGGGGGAGGTAAAACACGAATGGCAGCAGGTTCACCAATGACCAAAGGGTATGAGGAATAGGGGGAAGGGGTAGGGGAGAGGAGGGTTGGACATGCACTCGGAGAAAAGGAGGAATGACACAAAAACGAGCAACAGTGGCCCGGAGAGGAACGGAATGGGCGTGTGACGAAGAGATCGTCAATGTGCATGAGGTAGCGGTCAGCAGCACATCTGAAAGGCTGAAATGAGGACAACGGAACAACAGACACGGTGATACAGTTCCACAATGGGGAGAACGAGGAGACTAACCATCTGAGTCGGAGATCGCAAGCAGTTAGTTGAACGTGAATAGACACTCCAGGGAACATTTTGAGGAATTAACTTGAATGCCTGGATGGAAGACCTCGACTGAGCAGCAACAGGAAGCACGTTCCACAGGAAGAATGAAATGGGATGATGAGCAGTGCTGGGTCTGGAAGAGCTGTTGAGCAGATTCCTAATTTCAAAGAAACTAAAGGTGACGGTGTCTAATAAGAGGCGTGAACATGTGAACACCTGCCATTGGGCCATTGTCGATGTGTGAAGACCATTGGCTTTCAGTAACTGTGACAGTTGTCCCTTTGTTCGTGTCTGGGGTCGATGAGCAGTAATTGTGACTCCCGCTTGTCATCGTATTTTGTACCGTTTGCACTTGTCTATCTCAAGACGCCATTTTATTTATTTTGGGTGTTTGTTTATCTCTCACATTGAACGTGCTTTGATTCCGCATTGCTGGATCAAGCACACGTTGATAAATAATTCCTTTGTGCTGCTCGTTTCAGGTTTAGAGATCGTCAATCTCGTCGGATCTATCACGGTCGAGTGGCCCTCGTGGTTCTGGTGAGACCTGGCTCGTTCTGCGTTTTGGGGACGCCGTCGGAGCCACAATGGCTGACGAAAGAACGCGGAGGAACCGTTCTCTCGGCACTGCTTATCAGGGTAGAATGATTTAGGCAAACTGAGGATGTGTTGAAATAGGTTGTGAAGGTCCCGATTTAAATGATAAATTGAAGAGTAAACCTTTGTGGGGAAGATTTGCTCATGTTGTCTATAAGGTTGCTTTTTGTTCCAATAAATGTTTGCACAACTTTTGCTTCAGCTTTTTCTGTTTCTTTAACATCACCAACCCTCGTCCGGCAGGTACTCGTTTTGCATACTGTTTGTACCGATAATTTACCGGCCTGTTCCTGGAAATGATCGGGAAGCACCTCTGTTATCGGAGTGTCGGTTTCCCTTGGCAAGGATGGCCGCTCTCTCTCTTCAGCTGGAGTTTGCTCCAGGTAAAAATATATTTTGTAAATAAATCTTCAGTTGCCTTTTCTATCCAAAATGTGATTTACGTGAGACAGACATGTTGCACCTTTTAAAAAAAATTGTTGATCATTGCTAAACTCGATGTAAGTCTCAGAAATATTTTCGACACTATTATTGCTCAAACTCCGACTCTTGAAAGATACCGTTCCATCTTCCTGTTTTTTAACACTTCAGGAATGGTCTCCTATATCCACCTGGGACAGTGGAAATCAGCCAACATCACAGAATTACATAAAAAGGTTCAAAAACGGATCCCATTAACTTCAGCCCAATTAGCTTACTGTACTTCATCAGCAAGGTCATGGAATCCATCATCACAGTTGACATAAAGTAATTGATTTCCTCCAAAAGCCTCATCTCAGATCATCAATTCAGTGTCAAACCTGGTCATTCCACCTTGGACATGCTGCTGCTTCTCTCCCAACAATGGTGGAGGCTCTCATTATCAGATATGAGATCAGTGCCGTCTCTCTGGACATATCTCAACTTTTGATAGTCATGCCTCCTGCTTTGCTCGCAAACTGTCTACCTGTGGAATCCAAGGCCAACTCCACTCTTGGACGACTGACTTCCTCCAATCCGATGTTAGCCACCTATCCCCAACATCAGTTAAACGATGTATCTCCGATAGGCAGCTCCGTTTGATGTTTAACTGATGTTGACCATGCAATCTTCTGTTTGACACAGTTGCTGGGCTGACGCTTCTGGATTGGAGGTGACACTGGTGTTGGACTTTATGTCCATTGGAGATCAGGGAAGTGCTTTTCACGCTCCACATATTTCGATATATGTATATACTGTATATATATGGATAAAGCAGAAAGGCTCTCGTACTGTGTTCCATGTCGGTGTAATTAAGATCAGTAGCTCTCCATGAAGTCACTGGAGACCGGCCATTCCACAAGTGATGGAAACAATTTGTGAGAAATCTCGAGGTGGTAACGCGATTGATGATATAAAAGAACAACGCATTCATGGAATATAGAGATAGAGATAGATCATGAGTACAAGGCCATGAAGTCTCACAGGATATTGAGAGCAGCCTCAACTTCCAATGTGCAAACCTTGAGATCCGCCAAGGCTCTGAAAATCCATCCCAGACAGAAGTAGAAAACTGTGTGAGAGGAGGCCACCAGGAATATCCAAAAGAATTTCCTACTGATAGACAGGGTCACAAATTTCCAACCAATATCTTCAGTTTCAAAATGGTGAAACTGGCAGTCATCGATGAATATAACATTAATAAACCATTTCTCTCTCACGACTTCACTGATCATTCCTTCACCCCCAAAAAAATATATATATTTACGGTTCTCGGAACCGTATGCATACAACATACAGTTGTCCCTAGTCAGTTATTTCATTAATATACGTGTAGTTCGGTCCCTTCCTTTTGTCTAGTGGGAAGACTAGGGGGTGTGTTGCGATGGGCTATAGTTAGGTTAATAAATCATTTTCTCCCCTTTTATTTTATTTCCCCTTTTATTTGAACCACGGTACCCTCATTTCGCTGGCCACAGCGTGACGAGCGCCTACCCAGAGACTGGTTTTCTGAGGCAGAATCCCGAGGATGGTTACAGTAGCTGCACCGCCATCCACCTTCCCAAACCCAGACACGCAGGGCGTGGGCGGGCCTTACCAGTGTCTGGCCGAAACCCCGCCCAGAACGGCGGACCACAGGAAGGCCCGGTCCAATCAGGACGGACAATGACATCGGCTTCGCCATGGCTCCACCCCGAACTCCACCATGATCTATAAAGCACGGGACAATCCTCAGAGTTGGGTTGGATGCGAGGGGTTTTTCAGTGAGAAAGAAGGAAGGTTGTTGTGGATCTGAAAGGTCGAAGTGGTTGGTTTTGAAAGGGAGAAGTTGGGGTTGGTTGGATGCGAAGGTGTTCCCGCTGCTTGGTTCTGCCCACGTCTCGCCTCGACGGCAAGACTACGGTTCCCGCCCGCAGGACCTCGACCAAGCCTCTGTCTGGTCTTGCTACTGCTGATCCCCGCCTTGGACTCCGCTCTTCTCCCTTTCGAGCTCCTTCGCGGACACGAATCTCACAGTGCCGGTGTGGACCTAACTACACAACCTTTGTTGGGTGCCGCAACCAGGAGCATCCTTTTCCCCAGAACGCTCAGGTACCCTAAACTGTGACCTCAACTCCCTCCCACCCTGGCTGCAGAAAACCTTTTTCTTTTCATTGGGTTTATTTTGTCCGAGTGTGTGGCGCCTGTCCGTTAGATAAGACTGTAAGATCTTTATTGTTGTGATTGTTGCTTTTATTATTCTCGCGTCAAGTCTGCAT
>CM068968.1:65084768-65098690 GCA_035128595.1 Eptatretus atami | reverse complement strand
TTTGCTCCTCATGACATGGTTGTTGAAGTGGTGTCTCTGTGTCCTGGGTTTGCTCCTCTTGACATGGTTGTTGAAGTGGTGTCTCTGTGTCCTGGGTTTGCTCCTCATGACATGGTTGTTGAAGTGGTGTCTCGTGTCTGGGTTTGCTTCCTCATGACATGGTTTTGAGTGGTGTCTCGTTTTCCTGGGTTGCTCCTCATGACATGGTTGTTGAAGTGTGTCTCTGTGTCCTGGGTTTGCTCCTCATTGACATGGTTGTTGAAGTGGTGTCTCGGTGTCCTGGGTTTGCTCCTCTTGACATAGTTGTTGAAGTGGTGTCTCGGTGTCCTGGGTTTGCTCCTCATGACATCGGTTGTGAAGTGGTGCTCGGTGTCCTTGGGTTTACCATTCACTTTGGTCCCCAATGATGACCGTGTTTGATTTGTTGTTGTTATTGACAAAAACCATTTTGATTTGTGCTTCATCATCGATCCTTCATGCCAGGTTGGTGATTGGCTCATGATCGATGGCTTTTTCACTTCCAACATCCACTTTGACACAAGTAGTTTCACACCAAACACGGTGTTTGTCTCACCTCCACTCTGTGTGGACACCCCTGTTGTGCAGTACATATTCTGTGGCTTATCTCAGAGTTTTTGAATCTGACCTTTACTCAGGAGCGCTGTTAAGCAACCCGACATGTGTGGATCACGATCTTGACACTTTCTCTGAGCTTTCCTGAATATCCAATCCTACTCCGTCGCCCCCTCCTCTCTCACAAACGTCTTTGCCCCCCCTTCTCGAGCAGACGCCCTTGCCCCCTTCTCGCAGATGCCCTTGCCCCCTTTCTGCAGATGCCCTGCCCCCTTCTCGCAGACGCCCTTGGCCCCCCTTCTCGCAGACGCCTGTCGCCCCCCTTTCTCGCAGACCGCCTGTCCGCCCCCCCCTTCTCGTAGACACCTGTCACCCCCCTTTCTCGCAGACGCCTGTCGCCACCTCCCTTTCTCGCAGACACCTGTCACCCCCTTTCTCGCAGACTCCTGTCACCCCCCCTACTCGCAGACGCCTGTCGCCCCCCTTTCCCGCAGACGCCAGTCACCCCCCTTTCTCGTAGAACACCTGTCACCCCCCCTTTCTCGCAGACGCCTGTCGCCACCCCCTTTCTCGCAGACACCTGTCACCCCCTTTCTCGCAGACGCTGTCGCCCCTTTTCGCAGACATCTGTCCCCCCCTTCTCGCAGACGCCTGTCCCCCCTTTCGTCGCAAACGCTGTCCGCCCCCCCCCCTTCTCGCAACGTCTGTCACCCCCCCTTCTCGCAGACGTCGGTCGCATCCTCCATGTCCCCATCTCCCGTTCTGCCTGTGAAGCTTGTACTTTGGTCGGAATCAAACAGTCGATGTAGCTCAAAGGTAAGAAAACGACCAATTCGGGAGTTTATTTATTTATTATTTTGTTTATTCATTAAAACATCCTGGTTAAAAATAGACAAAACACTGATAAATACAAGGTTAACATCAAATAGCAAGGAAATTACAAAATAAGACACAAAACATAATAACCACAATATCATAACAACTAAAAAACAAATACACTTCAATGTACAACTCGGATGGGATCAAAAAGCAAAAATATGTAACTCATCAAGTGATATAGAGAGAAAAATCGTGTTAAACAAATGTGAGAACACCGAGATCACAAACTCGACTCAAACACAATTCAAACGAGTAATATCCGTGTAACTATGGAGTGTGCTCGTCCTGCATATCGAGGGATGGTTGATATCTACGAACAGATGTTTGGTCCTACAGAACTTTAATAAACAAGAAAACAAACACGACACGTTAACAAAGTGTTCGTGCTGTTACTTCTCAAGGTTGAATCACAGTAAGAGAAGCAGGACGTGAGAGCGCGTGCATATATCGGCTTGTCTCTGTAAGATACAGATGAACCAATCAGTGTGAGTGTTAGATTTTGACCATTTCTGAGTTGAATATTATATCGAGACCGAGATTGTCGGCTGAAAGGAAGAATGCACGGTAACGATTGAAATCTTTAGAGCCCTGTTCTTCATTGCACGCCGTGAGGCACTGGTGGCCTAAAGTGCGGCCTGACGTGCGGCTGATAATACACAAATGTGAAAACGCCCATCACAAATCCGCCATAAATATACCAAATTGACCCAATGGTTTCAAATGAGTATTACAAACGGAAGCACAATAGTAACATAACTGCATCAAGATATGGGTTGCACTGTGCAAACAATTATGCTTGCAGTCCATTTAACCACAACGAAGAAGAGTATGTGGAGGTTGGCTAATAGCAGCCATTAGGGAGTCCTGCAGGTGGTGGCGGCTCTTACACTGATGTCTTATCAGCAAAAGTTGCCCCCCTCGCACTAGAAGGGCACTCGTAGAGCGCACTCCTCCACCCTGTAATGCCTGATCACAGAGAACATATCAGGCCTCATACATTTTTCAAATATCGTACTAATAACGTCGTTTCTGGCCCGATCTCTCAATGGTGAAGAATCAGTTAAAAAATTTCTAGTCGTCGGATCCGGATCTTCACCAAAATCTAATCAGTTCGTCCTTGTCACACACCAATGTGTCCACAAAAATTTCATCCGGATCCGCCGACTCTTGAGATATCCTGTCAAAGACAAACAAAGAAAGAAGTGAAAACATAACCTCCTACCTATGTGGCGGAGGTAAAATGTTCGATCATTGACAAGCTGACTCAACAATGTTCGACAATGCAACAATCAACAATGTTCGACAAAACAACGACAGTTCAACAATCTTTCATTTGGTGAACGTCTGTCGTTCTCTGAATCCCGTTCTTGTGTGACAAGAACGAACTGATTAGATTTTGATGAAGATCGGATCCGGATTCGACTACATAAAATTTTTAAGTGATTCTTCACCTTTGAGAGATGAGGCTCAGAACAATATAGTACTGGACAGCATGAATTTCAAAAATGTATTGGGCCGATATCTTCCGTGATCGGGTGTTACGTGATGGAGGTATGTGCTCTGCCGAGTGCCCTTCTAGTTTGTAAAAGAAACTGAATTGAAGTTCGGTCATCTCTCATTTGAATTGCAACCTGATTTGGATTTAAATGGTGAGGTGTTGAAGGTCCGGGAGGTGAATGCTCTAATCGTGTCTGAGGTTGCGTCAGTTGACTTTCTGGTCATTGAGCGCAGGATGTCACGATGGGAGAGGATCTGTACGTCGTACCAGTCACTGAGAGGGTGACCTGTTGGCATTCCTGCCACGTGCTGGTTACACAGGGAATGTGTCATTTTATCCCCAATCTTTGATGTCTTCAAGAGTTCTTGCACACAAGCAAGCCTGCATTCAACTTGTTGCAAATGCGATTATTCTCGATCCCCGAAACTTTTTTTTCTTATCATCACGCAGGCAAAGCCGTGCTGTGTAACCAGGCCCATGTCTTCCAATCAAAAATCACTCGGGTACCTGCTCTCAACGTGCCGTATAATGGTGATGCTGCAGTGCTACTCGATGAAGCCCCTTGCTGAAGGCTCTAGAAAACTTTGGGCATGACCTATGACCTTACAAGTTATCGGTCTGTTGTATCCGACATCCATTTCCCCTGTCCTGCTTAGTTCGAAGAGTAAGGCCATCGATATATGAAACTCTTTGCGATTGTCATCGTCGCCATTTCCTACTCCACTATTTGATTCGTCCCATCCTACTCTTCCTTCCTGATACCCTCTTCCTGTTGTCTTTACCCATTTTTCTCCAACCTCCCATATTTTGAATCTTCAACTCTTCCTTTCTACCTATTGCAGGCCTGTGTGAGAAGTGCCTTGCGCGAGGCTTTGGCCCTGCTTCTCCTGTGCCCCGCTTCTCCTCGCAGCCAGCTTTGTGCCTCCTCCCAAGCACCGGCAACCCGCGTCGCTTCACTTGCCGCACCCATCGCGCACTGTGCCAGCTGCAGCCGGCCCGTTCGTCCTGCCCGCGCTTCAAACCTGCTGCTCGAAGCCGAGAACGACGCTGGCTTGACGCAATTCTTGCCATTCAGGCAAGGCCTTGTTTTTCTGCAGTGTCTGTAGCTCGATGAGTTTGTACACAGATGTGTTGTATGAAGGAGCAGTCAGTACATATCCGGAATACAAAATCCCCCAAAACTCGTCATAATCGCGGCCGATGATGTTGAAGAAAGACCGGTGTGCTTTTACGTGGAAGGTAAGTTTTGTTTGTTTGTTTTCCTGATGTTTAAGCGGTGTACAAGTTCAGGTTCAGCGGTATCCTGGTGGTGGATATTGGACTGGCAATCCTAGTGGTTGTGGATCGAACACGCCTGGAGGCAATGCTATCGAGGATCGTCTCGGGAGAATTGTCATGTTGTTTTTTTCCGGTTTTTGATTTGAAAAGAAAACCAGCTGCTCACTAATGAGCCACAGGATGGTGATTTTATCTGCCGCAGCTGATGGTGAATAATGCTTTTGCAGTTTCACGCCGTGAATAATTCCTTTGTTCAAATCCATGGATTAGAGATGATAAATTGAGATGGGGGATATGATTTACGATGATGATCAGCTGTCGTGAACACCTAGAAGGAAGAATGAATTGAAGAGAGAGTGGAAGTTGTTTCGACCGGCGAGGAAAACATGAGTGGAGGTGAGCAATGGTTCTGAATTTTGGTAGTTTCAACAGCAGGAGGTTGCTGTTGGACCACGTGCGTCCTGCAGATATCGGGTGGCAGAGCACGGAGAGGCAGAGGGGCAAAACCAAAAAAAGGAGGCGGAAAGAAGCAGAGAACACTGACCTGTCGGCGATGGCGAAGTGATAGGCCCACAGACTCTGCTTCATCGCGAGAGATCCAACGATCTTGAAGGCCTTGGTTTTCAAAGGCGTCAAAGCTGAGCAAGATGTGAGGGCAGCAGAGCCAGCCCCAAGGGGAGAGCAGTACTCAATCAAGCTGGGCGGTGAAAGCCATGCAGGTGGATACGAGCTCAGGTGTGCCAAAGAAGGACTTTGCAGATGGAGGACGCCCAGTGGCGCATCTGGCTTTGGAGGCCAATTTTGAAATGTGGTTTGCCCAAGAGAGATGTGGCTGAGAGTGAGACCCAGGAGTTTAAGTGACTGAACTTCAAGAGGGTTGGTGATAATTACATGGAAGGGTTTGCCAGATGGTTCTTTTGGATAGCATCTGGCATCCTGCCTTGCTCTCCAAGCTGTCTGCCTATGGAATCCAAGGCCAACCCACTCTCGGATTACTGACTACCCCTCCCCTCTCATAGCCAACGTGGGCTCTCAACGGAACCCTTTCATCACCTCTCCCCCCTGCAAGGTTGGAGTACCGCACAAGGAGTGTTCTAAGGCCCCATCTTATTCCTAATCTTTGTCAGATGTCACTGACTCTCTTGAAAATCCTCGTATCTCTTTGATGACTCCACTCTCTGCCGTGACATCTCTCATCTTTCTGACAGACAGGCAGCAGCCTCTTCCCTCTCCTCAGACTTTGACAAAATCAAAAAACTGGTCAAACACAATTTTCCTTATGTGCATGTTATGTACCCTTTGCGTTCTCCTCAACTCTCATCGTTACCGTCATCCCTTGTTTGTCTGTCTCCATCTACTTTCTCCCTCTGCCATGCTGCTGTTTCCCCCCTTCTCCTGCTGTTCCCTTTGTTATGTTGTGTCCTGATTTATTCTGCATCGTCATTCTTCCTCGAGCTTAGACATGTAAAAACAAAAACAAACAACAAAAAAAACATGCCCCGACATTCATGGAGCATTTTCAGGAACGTATCCACCATAAATGTCGGGGTCCAACAGTATGTAATTATATTTAATAACTAAGATTGTAAGGTCGTATATTAAAAGAAATTATAATAATTCCGCGAAGGTTACCGCAGTTGACGCAGTGGCTGTTACACCACTTATCTAACACATTACATTCGTTTTTCGTGCCCGTTGTTTGGTGCTTTTACGATGTCCTTAAAAAACAGCGAGTTTCATGTTTGGAATGATTTTTCAATTCAGTTTCACCGTCAGACAGGCAGGCAGAGTATAAAAGAGTAAATTATCACTCCTCTCTGCGCTTGTGGGATTGGGCAATTCAGAGCAAAGTACTGCTGAACTGCACGCTCGTTTTCCGATTCACGTTCAAAATGTGACGTTCATTTGATATTAGTTGTTCCTCGATCATAAACTGAGGTTTACAGACGGACAGACAAACAGACAGACGATTGAACCGATTGCTTCACCCCGCTTTCGCATAACGTGTGTGCGTTAACAATCAGTGTGGTTTGTTCTCCACTGTCTGTCAGATTGAAAAGCAGGTTTGAGTTCGATGATTGGGAGTGTGTTTGATGGGCAGCCTGCACGTGTTCTGTTCAGAGTACGTCACATCAAATCTGATGTTCGAAACCTCTTTTAGTTTGACTCGTCCGGGTTTTTTTTATCCTATTCTCGTTATTCATGTGTAAGTGCGTGATGTCCTCCGTGTTTGTCCAGTGTCGTTTGCACTTCCAATTCATCTCGTCTCTCTCCATCATCACCCTCGCTGGATTGCTGACCGTTTATTCATTTAACGTTAAAACGTGTGCGACAATTCGGCCGGTACACGAATGGCTCTCGTTGATTGTAATGTCGTGGTTGTAGTGTTGAAATGCAAGCAACTCTCTCATCTCTGACGTCCTCAATCTGCTCTCCAGCGTACTTTTGATTTGAAGCCATCAAATAGATTATTTTTTTTTAATTTATTCGAGTTCAGAAGTTCCTCAGTTTAAAACCGAGTGCCATTTGGAGGATTCTCACCGAACATCAGAGCACGAGGTTTGGACCGAGGTTTGGTCCCTGGGTTTTTCATATTTATTTATTTGCCCTCATTATATTGTTTCTTAAGTTGATTTCATTGGTATGATTTTTTTTTAAAAAAAACATACCTAGGATTTCTGCTGTGCTGTCTTTGATTATTTGGTTTTTACATGTGGTGCTTGTTCTGGGTTCAGCTCTCGATCAAAGCAAGTTTTAAGGTAGCGTGTGCACGTCTCGTTTTGCATTGTGTGTTGTAAGGAACTTTTCCGGCCTTTCTATCAAACGTTTTTGTGTGTCTCCGAGTTGATGAAGCCACCTGTACATGCAGGACTAACGCGCAGGCGCGGAAGAAGCGGCCTTTTGGAAGATCTGGGCTGACGCTTGCTCTTCTCACCCCCCCTTCATCCCCACCATCGATCACGTGAATGTAATGTTAGTGCAGTGTAATGGATCGTGGCCATGTACCCGTTGTTACTTTGTGGAAAATCCTTGCTCCATTTAATTGTCGCATTTTTCACAGATGTACTGTAACCTTGTGCTATATTTTGTGTTGTGGGTGAACCCTCGTAGAGTTTCTTCCTTGGACACCATGATTAAAACCATTTGCCTCTGTGCGACTTCTGTCAGTTGGTAAATATCCATGCATTCTGTGTCAAAATGGTACGCCATCAAGATAGTGTTGGCGGTTCTACGAAGGCAGCACTCCCTCCAAGACAATGGCACCAACATACAGCGGTCCCGAGTAGTTATTTCATGGGTTCATTATCATTTAAGCCCTTCCATATGTCGAGTGGGTATATGGAACAAATACATTGCGTTGGGCTTTTGGTTTGTCTTTAATCCACTTGCTATTCATTCATCTATTTTAATTTTACTTACAGCTTCACCTAACCTTAACCCCAACAGCTCAAACACAAGTCCTTTGTGATGCGGGGAATGGAGCATATCGCGTGTAGCTCGAGGAGCAATACTGCGCTGGGGTCCGTTCAGCGTCTTCTGGTATCACTGGTGCTCTGTAAATAACGCACCTCGATTGGAGCCCAGCGCACGTTCCTGACCAGAGAGCTCCCAAAAACCTGCAACCCCATGTTAATTCCGGAGCTCCGTTGCGTGGCCGAATTTTTCGAGGTAAATGGCCATTTTCCGCTCCAGAGTCTGGCTGGGTGTGCCACATCTCAGGGTGCGTTGGCGCCGCAAGGAGAGCGCTCGGATATGCCTTACAGGCATTTTGATCCGCTTCCACCCGAGCCTTAAAACTACCTGCAGAAAGTCGCTGAGAGTCAGTCACCAGACTGAGCGAGCAGTCACCGAGTCATGCCGAGTAAATCGTCAAGTCCTCGGTGCTTGGTTTGTGCTGCGTTCCACAGACAATCTTTGCTAGCATTGACATTTAAGACTCTCACATGCCACGTAAGCTATCATCTTCACAACTTGTGTCTCTCCCATCTACTGTCTCGTCTGCTGTAGATGCACAAACTAAAAGAGCGACTGCAGCTACGCACCTCCTTCGCCTTCTTCTTCTGCATCACACTTGTACTTAATTATACATCTCTTACTCATGCACCATAGACACCCCCAGTTTTCTTCCATCCTAAGCGACTGGAAGCATAGGTCCGTGGCACACCAGGTATTGAAAGAGGTCAAAAACCTCAACTGCCTCTCATCTTTCTTGCACTCCTAATTTCCTCAGGTGCGTGTTGATGGCGCCTGGATTGTTTGCATAAGTTAAGATTGCAGAAAATTTGATATCGGTTTCGCTCCGCCGCTGTGTCTTTCTCTTTGTATATCTCTGCATTTCTTTGTCGCATCCCACACATCCTTGCTTTTCCCCTGCTGTACATATTGCTGAATTCGTACTTTTCCTTGCCCTCGCTTAATAAATAAATTGCTTATGTTATCAATATACCGAGCTTTTCTTGTCGTTCCTTCATTGGTCCAGCGTGGTCCGCACGTTAGTTTAGCTGGGAAGTTTCTGCTCCACTAGTTTGCTCTTGTTAGGCCAGCGCGTACTCCTCTATCGCGGCGCAGTAATCCGGGTGTATGCTGAGGGCACGAGAGCCCCCTTGGTTCGGCCGTCTGCAGGTAAGGTATCATGTGAGGTTGTGTAAACCCTGCCAGGATTGGCTGTTGCCATCGGTGTTGTGGTTGCTTCGCAACCCGACGGTGTGCGCCTCAGAGATCGGGAGAAGAACCCGCAGTGCCTTACCCTCGTTTCGAGCCCTGAGTCCGTAACAATAGTATTTAGAACGAAGGCAAAATCTGGAACCAATTTGAGATGAATCGTCACTGGGTAACGTCACAAGGTAATTAACCTGCTTTCTTAATCTGTATGGCGAGTGTCAAACTCTGACACGTGGTGGCAGGTGAGCCATGGCAGGTGGGAGTTTAAACTCTTGAAGGTCCTCACATTGCCCTTCATCCAGGATGGAAGAAATGCACAAAATCATCCCCTGATGAGTAGTGGTGCAAACCTTCTCTATTTTGGCATTTCTTTCGCGCTCAGAGTGCTGGTATAAACACATCTCGTCGCATGTTGGGAGCCAACCGTATGGAGTTTTTGTGGCCGAGCATAACTTCATTCAGCAAGTTGGTTTGACCTGGACGCAGCAGTTTATTTATTTATTCTTATTCATTTATTTTTTAAGGAATCCATTTTCTGTCCAAGCGTTTGCTTGCTGGTTCTCAGGAGGCATGGCGTTGAGGGACACACGCTGGTTGACCTTGTTGAATTTTGCCGCGAGTACCAGCGTGGACTTGCAGTCGCATGGACACAGAGTGCAAGTTTGCACATCCACCAAAGTCGTGTCAGGTGGAGAAACGGCCGTGTCTGGGCCTGCTTCGATTCCATCAAGGTAGCACACATGCCACACGTTACCGGGCTACTATGCACAATATAGTTTCATTCTCTTTTTCCAACTTGCTTTTGAGAAAAAGATTGCTTGTCCAGTACCTACAAAAATCTACCTCATCTAAGTGTTGCGTGAGTTGATTACAGCTAAAACGTCGAGCCTACACTCGATTGCATGGGATCTTGGGGCTCGTGTATACACTTTTGATGTGGCATGAAATGGTAACTCTGCTCCGTTTCCAAAAACTGAGAATTCTCGACGTGATGAAAAGTTAAATTTATTGATGTTTTTTAACCTTCGACTCGATGAAAAATGTTTGCCAAGGAGTAGCAAATTCAACTACATGGAATTTCATAGTAACTAGGCACCCCTTCCATACGGTAGTGGCAGAGGGTCCTGTTGTTATCCTCTCGGGGTTATATAGATTGCAGTAGATCCAGGCCTGGGCTCAAAACATCGGGTTTCCTCCTTTCAGTCTGGAGTTACAGTTGTGGCGACTGTTAAAAAGGCAATCAAGCATGTTTGTGATTTATGATATTTTTTATAACTTTGCCGACGAATTCGCCGGAGCATTGTGTGTTGCAGGTTATCCGTCCGTCCGTCCGTCGTCCATACCGTGATTCCCTTTTAAATTCATTTTTCTCTGAAACCGCTTATCCCATGGAGACAAAAATTTCACCATTGGCGCGACTACTCGTGAGATTTTGTTTTTTTAAAATGATAATGTGACATCATAGGTCAGTGGTGTGCGAAGCCATGTGGAAAAACGGGAAAAATTTGGACCTCTGTAACACCTTCGAAACGCTCCATCAAAAAAAATTGAAACTTGGCACGTGTCGGATACTCCCATGGGGAATAAGTTTGTTAACATTGACTTCATCGGTGAAGTGGTATCCAGCCAAAATCCGACACGTAGAACGCTTTATCCGATCGTATGAAAAATTTTGAGTGGGGTCATTTAGGGATAAACTGGTCAACAGAAAAAAAAAACATGACATCGTTACGTGGGTCGGCAGCCATATTGTTTCAAGATGAAAAATTAACTTCAAAAATCTCTTCTCCAAAATGGTTGAAACGATCGAGGCAAACTTTCAGGTATGACCCCCTACTCACGAGTAACAAGAAGTTTGCTTCCTTTGAACGAGGTAGGTCACATGGTTTGGTAGCCATATTGGATTTACTCCAAACCTTTGGAAGTCATATTCTCATAACTGCTTGATAGATCGAGGGGAATATCACACACGTGTTCCCCAAGCCTGGGCTCACAAGCCAAGGTGTTCACGAAATTGATGTCACATGGTTTGGCAGCCATATTGGATTGAAGAAACACATTTAAAAAGTTTTCTCTGACCCGCCTCATCGATTAACATGAAACTTCACAATATTCACTCACACCATTGCTGCATGTAGTGTGAAAAGATGATGCCATAGGTAACTGGTTTGGCAGCCACTCGATAGAGAAGCGCACCTTACCCGATTAACACAAAACTTCACAAACCTGATCCCGTATCCAATTGGAGGCATAATGGAAACTTGTGATGTCATAGGTCACGTGGTTTGGCAACCATATCGGATTTAAATTTTTAAAAGCTGTAAAGTATTCTCACCAGAACGCTTTACTAGATCGATCGGAAACTTCACACACGATCTAGCTAGCCTTGGGGAATATATGGTGTCAATAAAGCCACATGGTTGGCAGCTATGATTTTTTTTGATTTTTTTTTGAAGAATAAACCTTTGAAAATATTCTTCTCCAGAATCGCTTGACAGATCGAGGGAAAACTTCACATTCCTGTTCCCCAGGCCTAGTGGATACCAGGGTGTTCATGAATAATTAATACAGCACATGCTCTGGCAGCCGTGTTGGATTGAAGGAAATATTAACATTGTTTTCTCTGGAACGCGCTTCATCAATCGACGTGAAAACTTCACAGTTATGATCGAGTAGTCATGGGAATATTATCTTTTATATTTCAACCTGATCGGAGGCATTTGAGAACGGCTGAAGGGATTTAAATCAAACTTGGTATAAGTATGATATGATGTAATAATGTTGGCGGTGTATATGTCGACGTCGCGACATCCAAGAAAGCCGTTCTAGTTTACTTCTGGTCGGGGTGCCCCAAGAAACGCCACAATAAGGTATTTATACGCTTTAACACGACGTTTGTCCAAGGAGTAAAAACCTTGTGGGAGGAAATATTATTGTTATTAATATTGTTTTGTAATAACATTAATATTATGCTATGTCATTGGTTTTGTTATTAAAGAAGCCCTTGGAAAAAAACGCCATGATAAGCTAACTAATATCACGCGAACACAGGATTTTGCCTAAGGTGGAAAACCCCTGTAAAATAAATTTCTAAGTCCTTCTGTACATTGGAACATATTATTCAACGTATACAAACAAATGCATATGTGCATATGGAGTGATCAGAAACAGACTTGCTCCAGATTCTCTGAAGTACATGATAAAGTTAAGTCCTTGAAATAGAATCCGTGAGACATCGTATTTTTTATTTCCAAACGCTGGCGCCACAGTTGTCAGGTCTTGGCATTCCCAGGTGGAGCTCATCTCCGCCTTCGTGCAGCCGCCAGCTTGATTTGGTTGAATGATTGTAGCGTATATGTATTTCAAACCGCAGATGTGTAGATTCTCTACCGGCACAGAATGACGCACATAATATATAGAATGACGTCAAACTCAACCTTTTTGGGTATTTTGATAGATTTCTGTAGTAGTAGTTAAAAGTCAATCTGCTTCTAACAGATTGGGGAAATATTATTATCTAAGCAATTGGAACTTGGTGAATACATCTGGACATTTCCTTAGACCCACTTTCCAGTTATACTGAAATCATACTCCCTGTCCAACTTGTTGTGCCTTTTATAAAATCCCTTAGAAAGTCAAGATAGTTTTAAATGATAGGCAATTCTCTAAAACTGAATTATAACTTATTTTGAAAGGTTGGCCTGCTTATCATATCTTTACTAAGACAGGTCGACATCTTTCAATACAAAGGAAAGATATGATCATATAAATTAAAATAAAAAATGGATCATGTTCAAGCACATAGAAACATACCATATTTGAGTACATTTTCCATTTCAGATTTAATACATTTATTTTAATATCAAGTTTTAATTAACAACATCTATTATTGTTTTTATCACCCTCAAAACCCATTGTGCTATGTTTTGGAGAATTGCATCAACACCCCCTTGTAGCAGATGGCAATGAAGACGCTGAACCTCCATCATGTGACCCTTTGTCCTCCTGTCAAGTTTGGTTGAGCTTGGATGGATAGCGACAATGTTTTCGCTTGGATAAAGTAGCGACAGCGACACTCATTTGTAACGATCAAAAATCAGGCAGACAAGCAGACCCGAAATTGCGTATTGTTGCGGACCAGGTTGCGGGGGAACAACTAGAGGAGAGAAGCCCTGGTTTTCACTTCAAGTACACGACCATGCTATCTTAAACAGTTCTAACTAACCCTCCCCCCCCCCCCCATTGCCCCACCACACACGAACAATATTTTTGATTCTTGTTTCAGGCCGGCTGTGGCTAGAGAAAACTGCAAGTACCTACATCCTCCTCCGCACCTAAAAACTCAGCTTGAGATAATGGCGTTAACAACTTGATTCAGCAAAAAATGCTTCCGCTATAGCGCATCAGATGCAGATGCTGCTGCACGGGGTTCATGCCCAATGTGTCCATTGCCAGCGGTGTACGTTTCCATCTTCTGACATTCAAAACCGAGGTACCTCCGACTGGCGTAGCCGCTCATTTGGCGAAGTTATTCGATGTTTCGACCATCGAGTAGTTCTTCAATCTTGGACTGTGCAAGGCATTGTGTGCCACGTCTTAAGTACCTTCTCAGTCGGGATTGTCCATCACCATGACTGCAATAATCAGATGGTGACTGCTAAACGGCGCCTGTCGTGATTGCCCTGATGTTGGGAGGATATTTGACGCCGGTGGTGCACGGTCCCGGATGATGAGCACGTCATGGTCGAAACATCAGGCTGAGCGTTGGCTATTGATTATTGGTACCTTTTTGGGTGGTGCCTTCAGTTTTGAATCTGGATTTTCAACAACCACAGCCAGTTTTGTTGCATTTTCACCTTTCGTGATGTTATTTTCTGCCGTGTATCAGCAAGTACAAAATGATGATTATTGATGACGAAACCTGTAAAAAACAGCATCAAGGAATTCCCGTAAAGCCGGGCCGATAGTTGCCCCAAATTTGTCACGTTCTGTGGTGCTTCGTCTCTGTGAAGTGTCATGTGAATCGGGCGAG
>CM068968.1:65052471-65075699 GCA_035128595.1 Eptatretus atami | reverse complement strand
GGTCGGGAATCAAACAGTCGATGTAGCTCAAAGGTAAGAAAACGACCATTCGGAGTTTTATTTATTTATTTATTTTTGTTTATTCATTAAAACATCCTGGTTAAAAATAGACAAAACACTGATAAATACAAGGTTAACATCAGAATAGCAAGGAAATTACAAAATAAGACACAAAACATAATAACCACAATATCATGAACACTAAAAACAAATACACTCAATGTACAACTCGGATGGGATCAAGAAGCAAAAATATGTAACTCATCAAGTGTATATAGAGAGAAAAATCGTGTTAAACAAATGTGAGAACACCGAGATCACAAACTCGACTCAAACACAATTCAAACGAGTAATATCCGTGTAACTATGGAGTGTGCTCGTCCTGCATATCGAGGGATGGTTGATATCTACGAACAGATGTTTGGTCCTACAGAACTTTAATAAACAAGAAAACAAACACGACACGTTAACCAAAGCTGTTCGTGCTGTACTTCTCAAGGTTGAATCACAGTAAGAGAAGCAGGACGTGAGAGCGCGTGCATATATCGGCTTGTCTCTGTAAGATACAGATGAACCAATCAGTGTGAGTGTTAGATGTTGACCATTTCTGAGTTGAATATTATATCGAGACCGAGATTGTCGGCTGGAAGGAAGAATGCCACGGTAACGATTGAAATCTTTAGAGCCCTGTTCTTCATTGCACGGCCCGTGAGGTACTGGTGGCCTAAAGTGCGGCCCCTGACGTGCGGCTGATAATACACAAATGTGAAAACGCCCCATCACAATCCGCCATAAATACTACCAAATTGACCCAATGGTTTCAAATGAGTATTACAACGTGAAGCACAATAGTAACATAACTGCATCAAGATATGGTTGCACTGTGCAAACAATTATGCTTGCAGTCCATTTAACCACAACGAAGAAGAGTATGTGGAGGTTGGGCCTAATAGCAGCCATTAGGGAGTCCTGCAGGTGGTGGCGGCTCTTACACTGATGTCTTATCAGCAAAAGTTGCCCCCCTCGCAACTAGAAGGGCACTCGGTAGAGCGCACTCCTCCACCCTGTAATGCCTGATCCACGAGAACATATCAGGCCTCATACATTTTTCAAATATCGTACTATACGTCGTTTCTGGCCCGATCTCTCAATGGTGAAGAATCAGTTAAAAAATTTCTAGTCGTCGGATCCGGATCTTCACCAAAATCTAATCAGTTCGTCCTTGTCACACACCCAATGTGTCCACAAAATTTCATCCGGATCCGTCCGCAACTCTTTGAGATATCCTGTACAAAGACAAACAAACAGAAAGAAGTGAAAACATAACCTCCTTCACCTTTGGTGGCGGAGGTAAAAATGTTCGATCATTGACAAGCTGACTCAACAATGTTCGACAATGCAACAATCAACAATGTTCGACAAAACAACGACAGTTCAACAATCTTTCATTTTGGTGAACGTCTGTCGTTCTCTGAATCCCGTTCTTGTGTGACAAGAACGAACTGATTAGATTTTGATGAAGATCCGGATCCGGATTCGACTACTATAAATTTTTTAAGTGATTCTTCACCTTTGAGAGATGAGGCTCAGAAACGATATAGTACTGGACAGCATGATATTTCAAAAATGTATTGGGCCCGATATCTTCTCGTGGATCGGGTGTTACGTGATGGAGGTATGTGCTCTGCCGAGTGCCCTTCTAGTTTTGTAAAAGAAACTGAATTGAGTTCGGTCATCTCTCATTTGAATTGCACACCTGATTTGGGATTTTAAATGGTGAGGTGTTGAAGGTCCGGGAGGTGAATGCTCTAATCGTGTCTGAGGTTGCGTCAGTTGACTTTCTGGTCATTGAGCGCAGGATGTCACGATGGGAGAGGACTCGTACGTCGTACCAGTCACTGAGAGGGTGACCTGTTGGCATTCCTGCCACTTGCTGGTTATACAGGGAATGCGTCATTTCTATCCCCAATCTTTGATGTCTTCAGAGTTCTTGCACACAAGCAAGCGCTGCATTCAACTTGTTGCAAATGCGATTATTCTCGATCCCGAAACTTTTTTTTCTTATCATCACCCATGGCAAAGCCGTGCTGTGTAACCAGGCCCATGTCCTTCCAATCAAAAATCACTCGGGTACCTGCTCTCAACGTGGCCATATAATGGTGATGCTGCATGCTACCGATGAAGCCCCTTGCTGAAGGCTTCTCAGAAACTTTGGGCATGACCTATGACCTTACAAGTTATCGGTCTGTTGTATCCGACATCCATTTCCCCTGTCCTGCTTAGTTCGAAGAGTAAGGCCATCGGATATATGAAGCTCTTTGCGATTGTCATCGTCGGCCATTTCCTACTCCACTATTTGATTCGTCCCATCCTACTCTTCCTTCCTGATACCCTCTTCCTGTGTCTTTACCCATTTTTCTCCAACCCCATATTTTGAATCTTCACTCTTTCCTTTCTACCTATTGCAGGCCTGTGCTGAGAAGTGCCTTGCGCGAGGCTTTGGCCCTGCTTCTCCTGCTGCCCCGCTTCTCCTCGCAGCCAGCTTTGTGCCTCCTCCCCAGCACCCGGCAAGCCCGCGTCGCTTCACTTGCCGCACCCATCGCGCACTGTGCCAGCTGCAGCCGGCCCGTTCGTCCTGCCCGCGCTTCAAAGCCTGCTGCTCGAAGCCGAGAACGACGCTGGCTTGACGCAATTCTTGCCATTCAGGCAAGGCCTTGTTTTTCTGCAGTGTCTGTAGCTCGATGAGTTTGTACACGATGTGTTGTATGAAGGAGCAGTCAGTACATATCCGGAATACAAAATCCCCCAAAACGCGTCATATCGCGGCCGATGATGTTTGAAGGAAGACCGGGTGTGCTTTTACGTGGAAGGTAAGTTTTGTTTGTTTGTTTTCCTGATGTTTAAGCGGTGTACAAGTTCAGGTTCAGCGGTATCCTTGTGGTGGATATTGGACTGGCAATCCTAGTGGTTGTGCGATCGAACACGCCTGGAGGCAATGCTATCGAGGATCGTCTCGGGAGAATTGTCATGTTGTTTTTTTCGGGTTTTTGATTTGAAAAGAAAACCAGCTGGCTCACTAATGAGCCACAGGGATGGTGGTATTTTATCTGCCGCAGCTGATGGTGAATAATGCTTTTGCAGTTTCACGCCGTGAATAATTCCTTTGTTCAAAATCCATGGATTAGAGATGATAATTTGAGATGGGGGATGATTTGCGATGATGATCAGCTGTCGTGAACACCTAGAAGGAAGAATGAAATTGAAGAGAGAGTGGAAGTTGTTTCGACCGGCGAGGAAAACATGAGTGGAGGTGAGCAATGGTTCTGAATTTTGGTAGTTTCAACAGCAGGAGGTTGCTGTTGGACGACATGCGTCCTGCAGATATCGGGGTGGCAGAGCACGGAAAGGGCAAAGGGTGCAAAACCAGAAAGGAGGCGGAAGAAGACAGAGAACACTGACCTGTCGGCGATGGCGAAGTGATAGGCCCACAAATTCTGCTTCATCGCGAGAGATTCCAACGATCTTGAAGGCCTTGGTTTTCAAGGCGTTAAGCTGAGCAAGATGTGAGGCAGCAGAGCCAGCCCCGAAGGGAGAGCAGTACTCAATCAAGCTGCGGGTGAAAGCCATGCAGGTGGATACGAGCTCAGGTGTGCCAAAGAAGGACTTTGCACGATGGAGGACGCCCAGTCGGCATCTGGCTTTGGAGGCCAATTTTGAAATGTGGTTTGCCCAAGAGAGATGGTGGCTGAGAGTGAGACCCAGGAGTTTAAGTGACTGAACTTCAAGAGGGTTGGTGATAAATTACATGGAAGGGTTTGCCAGATGGTCCTTTTGGATACAGTCTGGCATCCTGCCTTGCTCTCCAAGCTGTCTGCCTATGGAATCCAAGGCCAACCCCACTCTCGGATTACTGACTACCTCCCGTCTCATAGCCAACGTGTGGCTCTCAACGGAACCCTTTCATCACCTCTCCCCCCCTGCAAGGTTGGAGTACCGCAAAGGAGTGTTCTAAGGCCCCATCTTATTCCTAATCTTTGTCAATGATGTCACTGACTCTCTTGAAAATCCTCGTTATCTCTTTGATGACTCCACTCTCTGCCGTGACATCTCTCATCTTTCTGACAGACAGGCAGCAGCCTCTTCCCTCTCCTCAGACTTTGACAAAATCACAAACTGGTCAAACACAATTTTCCTTATGTATGCATGTTATGTACCCTTTGCGTTCTCCCTCAACTCTCATCGTTACCTGCATCCCTTGTTTGTCTGTCTCCATCTACTTTCTCCCTCTGCCATGCTGCTGTTTCCCCCCCTTTCTCCTGCTGTTCCCTTTGTTATGTTGTGTCCTGATTTATTCTGCATCGTCATTCTTCCTCGAGCCTAGACCATGTAAAAACAAAAAACAACAACAAAAAAAACAATGCCCCGACATTCATGGCATTTTTCAGGAACGTATCCACCATAAATGTCGGGGTCCAACAGTATGTAATTATATTTAAATAACTAAGATTATAAGGTCGTATATTAAAAGAAATTATAATAATTCCGGAAGGTTACCGCAGTTGACGCAGTGGCTGTTACACCACCTTATCTAACACATTACATTCGTTTTTCGTGCCCGTTGTTTGTGTCCTTTACGATGTCCTTAAAAACAGCGAGTTTCATGTTTGGAATGATTTTTCAATTCAGTTTCACCGTCAGACAGGCAGGCAGAGTATAAATAAGTAAATTATCACTCCTCTCTGCGCTTGTGGGATTGGGACAAATTCAGAGCAAAGTACTGCTGAACTGCACGCTCGTTTTCCGATTCACGTTCAAAATGTGACGTTCATTTGATATTTAGTTGTTCCTCGATCATAAACTGAGGTTTACGGGCAGACGGACGGACAGACAGACAGACAGACGATTGAACCGATTGCTTCACCCCGCTTTTCGCATAACGTGTGTGCGTTAACAATCAGTGTGGTTTGTTCTCCACTGTCTGTCAGATTGAAAAGCAGGTTTGAGTTCGATGATTGGGAGTGTGTTTGATGGGCAGCCTGCACGGTGTTCTGTTCAGAGTACGTCACATCAAATCTGATGTTCGAAACCTCTTTTTAGTTTGACTCGTCCGGGGTTTTTTTTTTATCCTATTCTCGTTATTCATGTGTAAGTGCGTTGATGTCCTCCGTGTTTGTCCAGCGTCGTTTGCACTTCCCATTCATCTCGTCTCTCTCCATCATCACCCCTCGCTGGATTGCTGACCGTTTATTCATTTAACGTTTTAACGTGTGCGACAATTCCGGCCGGTACACGAATGGCTCTCGTTGATTGTAATGTCGTGGTTGTAGTGTTGAAATGCACAGCAACTCTCTCATCTCTGACGTCCTTCAATCTGCTCTCCAGCGTACTTTTGATTTGAAGGCATCAAATAGATTTTTTTTTTTTAATTTATTCGAGTTCAGAAGTTCCTCAAGTTTAAAACCGAGTGCCATTTGGAGGATTCTCACCGAACATCAGAGCACCGAGGTTTGGACCGAGGTTTGGTCCCTGGGTTTTTTCTATATTTATTTATTTGCCCTCATTTATTGTTTCTTTAAGTTGATTTCATTGGTATGTTTTTTTTAAAAAAAAACATACCTAGGTATTTCTGCTGTGCTGTCTCTTGATTTTATTTGGTTTTTACATGTTGTGCTTGTTCTGGGGTTCAGCTCTCGATCAAAGCAGTTTTAAGGTAGCGTGTGCACGTCTCGTTTTGCATTGTGTGTTGTAAGGAACTTTTCCCGGCCTTTCTATCAAACGTTTTTGTGTGTCCTCCGCAGTTGATGAAGCCACCTGTACATGCAGGACTAAACGCGCAGGCGGGAAGAAGCGGCCTTGTTGGAAGATCTGGGCTGACGCTGCTCTTCTCACCCTCCCCTTCATCGCCCACCATCGATCACGTGAATGTATGTTAGTGCAGTGTAATGGATCGTGGCCATGTACCCGTTTGGTTACTTTGTGGGAACCTTGCTCCATTTAATTGTTGCATTTTTCACAGGATGTACTGTAACCTTGTGCTATAATTTGTGTGGTGGGGTGAACACCTCGGTAGAGTTTCCTTTCCTTGGACACCATATTAAAACCATTTGCCTCTGTGCGGACTTCTGTCAGTTGTAGATATCCATGCATTCGTGTCAAAATTGGTACGCCATCAAGATAGTGTTTGGCGGTTCTACGAAGGCAGCACTCCTCCAAGACAATGGCACCCAACATACAGCGGTCCCGAGTAGTTATTTCATTAGTGTTCATTCATTTAACCCTTCCACTATGTCGAGTGGGTATATGGAACAAATACATTGCGTTGGGCTTTTGGTTTGGTCTTTAATTCCACTTGCTATTCATTCATCTATTTTATTTTCCTTACAGCTCACCTAACCTTAACCCCAACAGCTCAACACAGTCCTTTGTGATGCCGGGGAATGGAGCATATCGGCGTGTAGCTCGAGGAGCAAATATGCGCTGGGGTCCGTTCAGCGTCTTCTGGGTATCACTGGTGCTCTGCGAAATAACGACCCTCGATTGGAGCCCAGCGCACGTTCTTGACCAGAGACCTCCCAAAAACCTGCACCCCATGTTAATTCCGGAGCTCCGTTGCGTGGCCGAGTTTTTCGAGGTAAATGAGGCCATTTTCAGCTCCAGAGTCTGGCTGGGTGGGGCTACATCTCAGGGTGGCGTTGGCGCTCCAAGGAGAGCGCTCGGATATGCTTACAGGGCATTTTGATCCGCTTCCACCCAGGCTCTATAAAATACCTGCAGAACTCGCTGAGAGTCAGTCACCGAGCTGAGCGAGCAGTCACCGAGTCATTGCCGAGTAATCGTCAAGTCCTTGGTGCTTGGTTTGTGCTGCGTTCCACAGACAATCTGCTAGCATTGACATTTACAGACTCTCACATGCCACGTAAGCTATCATCTCACACGTTGTGTCTCTCCCATCTACTGTCTCGTCTGCTGTAGATGCACAAACTAAAAGAGCGACTGCAGCTACGCACCTCCTTCGCTCTTCTTCTTCTGCATCACACTTGTACTTAATTTACATCTCTTACTCATGCACCATAGACACCCCCAGTTTTCTTCCATCCTAAGCGACTGGGAAGCATAGGTCCGTTGGCCACACCAGGTATTGAAAGAGGTCAAAAACACCTCAACTGCCTCTCATCTTTCTTGCACTCTAATTTCCTCAGGTGCGTGTTTGATGGCGCCTGGATTGTTTGCATAAGTTAAGATTGCAGAAATTTGATATTGGTTTCGCTCCACCCTGTGTCTTCTCTTTGTATATATCTGCATTTCTTTTGTCGCATCCCACACATCCTTGCTTTTCCCCTGCTGTACATATTGCTGAATTCGTACTTTTCCTTGCCCTCGCTTTATAAATAAATTGCTTATGTTATCAATATACCGAGCTTGTTCTGTCGTTTCCTTCATTGGTCCAGCGTGGTCCGCACGTTAGTTTAGCTGGGAAGTTCTGCTCCACTAGTTTGCTCTTGTTAGGCAGCGCGTACTCACTCTATCGCGCGGCAGTAATCCGGGTGTACGCTGAGGGCACGAGAGCCCCCTTGGTTCGGCCGTCTGCAGGTAAGGTATCATGTGAGGTTGTGTAACCCTGCCAGGATTGGCTGTGCCAATCGGTGTTTGTGGTTGCTTCGCAACCCGACGGTGTGCGGCCTCAGGACCGGGCGATCGGGAGGAACCCGAGTGCTTACCCTCGTTTCGAGCCCTGAGTCCGTAACAATAGTATTTAGACGAAGGCAAATCTGGAACCAATTTGAGATTGAATCGTCACTGGGTAACGTCACAAGGTAATTACCTGCTTTCTTAATCTGTATGGCGAGTGTCAAACTCGGACACGTGGTGGCAGGTGAGCCATGCAAGGTGGGAGTTTAATATCTTGAAGGTCCTCACATTGCCCTTCATCCAGGATGGAAGAAATGCACAAAATCATCCCCTGATGAGTAGTGGTGCAAACCTTCTCTATTTTGGCATTTTCTTTCGCGTCAGAGTGCTGGTATAACACACCGTCGCATGTTTGGGAGCCAACCGTATGGAGTTTTTGGTGGCCGAGCATAACTTCATTTCAGCAAGTTGGTTTGACCTGGACGCAGCAGTTTATTTATTTATTCTTATTCATTTATTTTTTAAGGAGTCCATTTTTCTGTCCAAGCGTTTGCTTGCTGGTTCTCAGGAGGCATGGCGTTGAGGGACACACGCTGGTTGACCTTGGAAGTTTGCCGCGAGTACCAGCGTGGGACTTGCAGTCGCATGGACACAGAGTGCAAGTTTGCACATCCACCAAAGTCGTGTCAGGTGGAGAACGGCCGTGTCGTGGCCTGCTTCGATTCCATCAAGGTAGGCCACACGTTGCCGGCTAACTATGCACAATATAGTTTCATTCTCTTTTTCCAACTTGCTTTTGAGAAAAAGATTGCTTGTCCAGTACCTACAAAATCTACCTTCATCTAAGTGTGCGTGAGTTGATTACAGCTAAAACGTCGAGCCTACCACTCGATTGCATGGGATCTTGGGGCTCGTCTTAACACTTTTGATGTGGCATGAAATGGTAACTCGGCTCCGATTTAAAGAACTGAGAATTGCTCGACGTGATGAAAAGTTAATTTATTGATGTATTTAACCTTCGACCTCGATGAAAACGGTTTGCCAAGGAGTAGCAAATTCAACTACAGTGAATTTCATAGTAACTAGTGCACCCCTTCCATATGGTAGTGGCAGGAAGGGTCCTGTTGTTATCCTCTCTGGGGTTATATAGATTGCAGTAGATCCAGGCCTGGGCCTCAAGAACATCGGGTTTCCTCCCTTTCAGTTTGGAGTTACAGTTGTAGCGACTGTTTAAAAAGGCAATCAAGCATGTTTGTGATTTATGATATTTTTTATAACTTTGCCGACGAATTCGCCGGAGGCATTGTGTGTTCAGGTTATCCGTCCGTCCGTCCGTCCGTCCATCCGTGATTCCCTTTTAAATTCATTTTCTCTGAAACCGCTTATCCCATGGAGACAAAATTTTCACCATTGGCGCGACTACTCATGGAGATTTTGTTTTTTTTAAAATGATAATTGTGACATCATAGGTCATGTGGTGTGCGAGCCATGTTGGAAAAACGGGAAAAATTTGGACCTCTGTACCACCTTCGAAACTGCTCCATCGAAAAAAATTGAAACTTGGCACGTGTCGAGTACTCCCCATGGGGAATAAGTGTTGTTAACAATGACTTCATCGGTGAAGTGGTATCCCAGCCAAAATCGGACACGTAGAACGCTTTATCCGATCGGTATGAAAAATTTTGAGGGTCATTTAGGGATAAACTGGTCAACAGAAAAAAAAAAACATTGACATCGGTTACGTGGGTCGGCAGCCATATTGTTTTCAAGATGAAAAATAACTTCAAAAATCTTCTTCTCCAAAATGGTTGAACAGATCGAGGCAAAACTTTACAGGTATGACCCCCTATCCACGAGTAACAAGAAGTTCCTTCCTTTGAACGAGGTAGGTCACATGGTTTGGTAGCCATATTGGATTTACTCCAAAACCTTTGGAAGTCATATTCTCCATAACTGCTTGATAGATCGAGGGGAATATCACACACGTGTTCCCCAAGCCTTGGGGCTCACAAGCCAAGGTGTTCACGAAAAATTGATTGGTCACATGGTTTGGCAGCCATATTGGATTGAAGAAACACATTTAAAAAGTTTTCTCTTGACCCGCCTCATCGATTAACATGAAACTTCACAAATATCATCTCACACCATTGCTGCATGTAGTGTGAAAAGGATGATGCCATAGGTCACATGGTTTGGCAGCCACCTTCGATAGAGAAGCGCACCTTACCCGATTAACACAAAACTTCACAAACCTGATCCCGTATCCAATTGGAGGCATAATGGAAACTTGTGATGTCATAGGTCACGTGGTTTGGCAGCCATATTGGATTTAAATTTTTAAAAGCTGTTAAAGTATTCTCACCAGAACGGCTTACTAGATCGATCGGAAACTTCACACACGATCTACTAGCCTTGGGGAATATATGGTGTCATAAAGCCACATGGTTTGGCAGCTATGATTTTTTTTGATTTTTTTTGAAGAATAAACCTTTAAAAATATTCTTCTCCAGAATCGCTTGACAGATCGAGGGGAAACTTCACATTCCTGTTCCCCAAGCCTAGTGGATACCAGGGTGTTCATGAATAATTAATACAGCACATGCTCTGGCAGCCATGTTGGATTGAAGGAAAATATTAAACATTGTTTTCTCTGGAACCGCTTCATCAATCGACGTGAAACTTCACAGTTATGATCGAGTAGTCATGGGGAATATATCTTTTTATATTTCAACCTGATCGGAGGCATTTGAGAACGGCTGAAGGGATTTAAATCAAACTTGGTATAAGTATGTATAATGATGTAATAATGTTGGCGGTTGTATATGTCGACGTCGCGACATCCAAGAAAGCCGTTCTAGTTTACTTCTGGTCGGGGTGCCCCAAGAAACGCCACAATAAGGTATTTATACGCTTTAACACGACGTTTGTCCAAGGAGTAAAAACCCCTTGTCGGGAGGAAATATTATTGTTATTAATATTGTTTTGTAATAACATTAATATTATGCTATTGTCATTGGTTTTGTTATTAGAAGAGCCCTTGGAAAAAACGCCATGATAAGCTAACTATACACCGAACACGGATTTTGCCTAAGGTGGAAAACCCCTGTAAAATAAATTTCTAAGTCCTTCTGTACATTGGAACATTTATTCAACGTATACAAACAAATGCATATGTGCATATGGAGTGATCAGAACACAGACTTGCTCCAGATCTCTGAAGTACATGATAAAGTTAAGTCCTTGAAATAGAATCCAGTGAGACATCGTATTTTTTTTATTTCCAAACGCTGGCGCCACAGTTTGTCAGGTCTTGGCATTCCCAGGTGGAGCTCATCTTCAGCCTTCGTGCAGCCGCCAGCTTGATTTGGTTGAATGATTGTAGCGTATATGTATTTCAAACCCAGATGTGTAGATTCTCTCCCGGCACAGAATGACGCACATAATAATAGAATGACGTAAAACTTCAACCCTTTTGGGTATTTTGATAGATTTCTGTAGTATGTAGGTTAAAAGTCAATCTGCTTCTAACAGACTGGGGAAATATATTATCTTGAAGCAATTGGAACTTGGTGAATACATCTGGACATTTCCTTAGACCCACATTCCAGTTATACTGAAATCATACTCCCTGTCCAACTTGTTGGTGCCTTTTATAAAAATCCCTTCAAAAGCAAGATAGTTTTTAAATGATAGGCAATTCTCTAAAACTGAATTATAACTTATTTGAAAGGTTGGCCTGCTTATCATATCTTTACTAGACAGGTCGACATCTTTCAATACAAAGGAAAGATATGATCATGTTAATTAAAATAAAAAATGGATACATGTTCAAGCACATAGAAACATACCATATTTGAGTACATTTTCCATTTCAGATTTAATACATTTATTTTAATATCAAGTTTTAATTAACAACATTCTATTATTGTTTTTATCACCCTCAAACCCATTGTGCTAGTTTTGGAGAAATTGCATCAACACCCCCTTGTAGCAGATGGCAAATGAAGACGCTGAACCTCCATCATGTGACCCTTTGTCCTCCTGTCAAGTTTGGTTGAGCTTGGATAAATAGCGACAATGTTTCGCTTGGATAAGTAGCGACAGCGACACTCATTTGTAACGATCAAAAATACAGGCAGACAAGCAGACCCGAAATTGCGTATTGTTGCGGACCCAGGGTTGCGGGGGAACAACTAGAGGAGAGATAGCCCTGGTTTCACTTCAAGTACACAGACCATGCTATCTTAACAGTTCTAACTAACCCTCCCCCACCCCCCCATTGCCCCACCACACACGTAACAATATGTTTGATTCTTGTTTCAGGGCCGCTGTGCTAGAGAAAACTGCAAGTACCTACATCCTCCTCCGCACCTAAAAACTCAGCTTGAGATCAATGGGCGTAACAACTTGATTCAGCAAAAGAATGCTTCCGCTATAGCGCATCAGATGCAGATTGCTGCTGCCACGGGGTTCATGCCCAATGTGTCCATGCCAGCGGTGGTACGTTTTCATCTTCTGACATTCAAAACCGAAGGTACCTCCGACTGGCGTAGCCGCTCATTTGGCGAAGTTATTCGATGTTTCGACCATCGAGTAGTCTTCATCTTGGACTGTGCAGGCATTGTGTGCCACGTCTTAAGTACCTTCTCAGTCGGGATTGTCCATCACATGACTGCAATAATCAGATGGTGACTGCTAACGCCGCCGTCGTGATTGCCCTGATGATTGGGAGGATATTTGACGCCGGGTGGTGCACGGTCCCGGATGATGAGCACGTCATGGTCGAAACATCAGGCCTGAGCGTTGGCTATTGATTATTGTACTTTTTGGGTGGTGCCTTCAGTTTTGAATCTGGATTTTCACAACCACAGCCAGTTTTGTTGCATTTTCACCTTTCGTGATGTTATTTTCTGCCGTGTATCAGCAAGTACAAAATGATGATTATTGATGACGAAACCTGTAAAGAACAGCATCAGGAATTCCCCGTAAAGCCGGGCCGATAGGTTGCCCAAATTTGTCACGTTCTGTGGTGCTCGTCTCTGTGAAGTGTCATGTGATCGGCACGAGGCAATGTTAATCTCGAGGTGTTGTTTGTTCTTGTTCAAACTTGTCTATATTGTCCATGGACACATTGTCCATTTTTTGTTTGTTTTTGTTTTTGTTTTTTTTTTAACAGAAATTGCCGTGAAATTGTGGAGGTTTGGAAAAGCTCCGAAGATGAGATGTTGCAGCAGGAATTGATAGAGTTCGAGCTCCACCACCAATAACTGTAGTGGTAAAATTCTGCTGAAAAATTTGATACTTAAGAAAGCATGCTTAACCAAGAAAATACTCGCAAGCCGTTGAAACGCCACTCACCATGCTCCCAATAAGTGGAATTGGGCTTGCACTGATCTGTTTTCCTGAAATTGGCAATTTATTTATTTATTTATTTATTTATTAAACACAAATTGAATTTGAAATTTAATAATAAATATTTAGACTTTTTGGTCCCGGATTGTAGCCGTCCTCCGGCAGTGAAAGAATGGCAGGCCAAGATTATTACTGAACGGGTAGGGGTGCTGCCATCCTTGTCCAAACTGTGCAGTGAAACGATAGATGTACAATTTTGCCAAAATCAACAGCCGCTCTTAGCCAGCTGCTTTATCAATGTGCGAATGTTTGTTTTTCTTTGCATGTCCTTGCAGCCGATGTTTTCTATGTCATCTGGAATACCTGCCGCTCAGTCGACCACTTCCAGTTCGCAGTTCAACCACTACCTGAGTGCGGTTTCTCCAGGTATCGGCATCCTACATCCAAGTGACTTGCAGCTTGGCAGCACGGTACTTATGCCTGGAGCAGGTGGCATGGCTGGGTCCATACACCCGTGTCTGGGTAGCACACCAGCTTCTGCATCGGGCTCCAGTAGCTCTGGGCACAAACTACTGCGGAGCGATCGTCTGGAGGTGGGTTTTGTGATGGAGGTTTTTGATTTGCATTGATGGATAATTATATTCATAAAGTTTGTGTTTTTTGAGAAATTGAATTAAACAGTGAGGGTTGGGGGTGTGGGGTAAAAATGTATTTGATGTCAATCGCCCCGAGTTTTCCGAGAGACCTAAAATAAAAGATTTTTTTCCCCCGTCTCTTGGCGTATTTTTTTATTTATTTATGTCGTCATCCATGGTGTGCTCGCTCGTAGGTTTGTCGTGAATTTCAGCGTGGCTGCTGCGGCCGAGGTGAGACGGAATGCCGGTTCGCTCACCCGGCCGATAGCGTGGTGGTGGACTCGTCCGACAATACGGTGACCGTGTGCATGGATCACATGCGTGGGCGGTGTGCGCGCGACCACTGCAAATACTTCCATCCACCCTCGCACCTTCAGGCCAGGATCAAGGCCGGGCCGGGCGGCGGGCAGGCGGCAGCCACCATTGCAATGGTGAGTACCGTGAGCGAGGATCAGTGGCTTCGGCAAGCTCTATCCTTTTTCATGGCTGTGCAAGAGAGTTGTGCCCACTGCAGATACTTGTGATGTCGAGCACACTCCAAAGACATTTGCGCATTACATGCGCAAAGCTGAAGAAAGTCAATGCCTCCCCTCCCCCCCCCAACCGTATCCCTTAACCCTTTTTTTTCTCAATTTCACCCCAACCATCCCTTCCCAGCCACCACATCCCACAAACACAAACCGTTTACATGGATGGCCACCTGTCAAAGTTCACAATCATCTCACGAGTAACAGTAGATGATGGAAGTGTTCTGTTCACCTGTAAAAACCGTTCCTGTGTAAAGGACACCATTTGATGTCTTAACGACACAAGCAAGAGCCGCATTTTGTGTGCCGCGCCTAACCTGCGAACAGTAAACTGTGTAATGCATCGCCCTCTGCGCTAAGAACGAATGAAGACGACGACGACTTGTAATGTTCTCACTTCCATGAAGATTGATGGTTCGATGAAGTGAAGCTTCAGTGTTTGAATATCTTATCTCAATCACACCCATGGACATTGACGGAGCAAGCGGTCATTGGTGAAGGTTGCATCGTGTCAACGCTGCTTCCGTTTTGTCATAAAATTGAGCGTTTCGCTCTTGTGAAACAATTTGCATGCATTTGCGCTTCCCACACGACCTCGACGTGGATCTCCTCTTATACGTCAGAGTTCGTCTCATGAATTTGACTTTTTTTTCTTCTTCTTCTTCTTCTTGTCATCTTCAATGCTTCGCACAAACAATTTCTCGTCAAGTCTCGTGTAACCCTGCGTGTAGCGTGGTGCCCGTGATTTTGCTTTTGGAGTTGTTTGCACGTCTGCGACATCGGCTCAAAGTTCATTGAAAATGCTGATACTTCTGCAGATGGTTTTTGTTTCGTTCTGGTAAGCCTCGGTGTAGTTTTATTTAAATATTTTTGTGTTGATTTCCTTACGTCAAGCGTTGATCTGTTCGACAAATTTTGTCCATATTTGATTTCCAAGTACAGTAAAAGCTATTTTACTTTTTCTGTTGCAAGTCTGTCTGTCTGTCTGTCCCACTAAAGGGTTTGGCAGAAGTTTAGCAAACTTGGTCATTATCATCTCACCACACGGCACGAAGGGACAAGGACAGTATCATTTTTGTCCCTGTCCCCTGTGAAAGATCAAATTCCAAAAGCGCAATTACCAGCACATTTTAAACCTCCTTTTAACGAAACCTTGTATATGCGATCGACATTGGGGGACGCATGAAATTTGTAACGATTTCTTTGGATTTGACCCCGGTTCATGGTCCAGGGGTTGGGACCTCGGGTCACGAGTCAAAACGGAAAGAAAATTTTTCACTCGAAATTTGATATTGGGTCATTCCTGGTGGAACCTTTTGCCATCTTTCGACTTTGCTTGAAGTGGGAAGTGTGGGGATGTTCGATGGCATGCCATCAACTTCGCTGTAGTTTTATTTTAAGTTTGAATCGCACCAGGAGCTCGATAAAGAGAGCGGCCATTGAACCAGGAGCGGCCGGTTCTGTTGTCCCCTCGAGGCAGATTTATTGAACGTTTGTATCGATGCCAACTGATGATCACTGGTTTTCTTGTTCAGGCTCGAAAGTTAATTCCTGATGCTCGTGCGTAGAAAGTAATTTTAATCTTCAAATTCCTCAACTCCATCACGCTAAACTTCTGTTATGGTGCCGCGTAAGCGTTGTGTTGCTCCGTGGAATGTATGCATGGAATACCGCGCCTCCTGTCCCATGTGTAGTCATGCCAAAGTCCTCCCTGTAGATTGTTTTTTTTCGCTCGAGTTCACTCATTCCAGAAGGTCAGTGCCATGAGTTTCTGAAAGTTGGTGTACGGCGGTTCGTGAGGAACCTTGCAGGTACAGAACGGGGTTGCGACTCCTGATTAAACCACCGTTATTCCCTCGGTTCACGGTGACCTACGGTGCTGCTCCGTGCTTCGACAATCGTGACTGCTTGTTGTTTTGTTGTTTATTTTTGTTTCCTCCCCATTTCCTCGCCTGCATATTGCCGCCTCATGCCGCTCCTCCGCTTGCCTCCTGTGTTAACCTGCTTGACTGCCGCCCATTGCCCCACTGTGCCTGCACAACCTGCTTATAAAGCCTCCGCTGCCTTCCCGGTCACTCAAACGACCCTTCGAAGCGACCCTCGACCCGGTATTCACAAGTTTGATTTTGTTTTTGTTTCTCTGATCAAGCCTAATTTAAATCTTACTTTGTTGCAGATGAGTTGGATCGTTCTTATGATTTTCAATTATCCAGTCCAAAATGTTGATCAATCCAGGACTTGGACTTTCATCCTTCCTTTTTTTTTTCATGTGTTGCTTCTTCAGATGTCGGTGTGATTTTATATTATATATATATATTTGTTTATTATTTTCTTTTTTTCCTGCTGCCAGGTAAAGTTTGTCTTTTCAAGAAACGCAAACCCATTGGCAGCAACCTTGGCTGTGATGTCCATCTTTAGCTTGACGGTGCATCGCTCTGTTGATTTGTAAAACACCATGTTGTTTTTTAAATATTGATCCTCAAGATGGAGACCAAAAACCAAAAGTAATGGCAGGGTGAATTGATTGCCTCACGATGGATTAATTTTTTTTATTTTTTTTTTGCTTCTCGTTTTGGTCTCGAAGCATTTCATCACCTCGTCAACGAGACCGCTCTGCTGCTTTGCCCTCCCGTGTGCTTTGTCTGCTCCTGCCGTTGCTTTTCGGTACAAATAGACGATCGACCTTTCTTGACAATTAACAGCAACAATGACCTTTCACCATTTTGGGAAATTCTAATCCACCTTTAAATTAATAATCATTCCTATTTCTGCAAAATGGCGGACTACGTTGCACGGAGAGGGTTGAACTGTGTCGTATCCTGCGCCGATGCGTCGATATTCGGTCATGCGTTGACATTTTTCCACAGCACTGCTTCATGACCATTTTTGTTGTCGAGTTGATCCATTTTGTGCTTCTCTCGGGATCAATAAATCGCTGGAAATTTACAAAAAAATTAAGTAATAATAATAATAAACAAAGGCTTTTTTTGGAACTTTACATGTAGGGCTGGCAGCATGGCCTCGGCCCTAAAGGTACGCACACTCCCCTCTGAGCTGACTTTCCTGGGTTGAATTCCAGACCCAGCTATAAACTGCCATCCTGGTGTTTCACAGACAGTGATTAATCAATGTGTCCGCCGTCCTTCGGATGGATGTTAAGCCGGGTGTCTCGTCTGCCGGCATTGATTTTTTATTTATTTATTTATATTTTCTTCCCTGCAACTTCTTGTAACATTCTAATGGTGGCCTCGCAACAAAATGCATTCGCAGATTGATCACAGAATAACAGGCTCGAAGAAGAACTTACCACCTTTTTGTGTGGACATTTTTCATTCCCATACTTGTCCTTGTACCACAAGCGGCACAGAAATCTTCCACTTCAACCGTACTAACTAGCTTTGATTCTTATTCTCGGGCAAATGTGCTCTCAACGTTGCTCAGAGCCCAGGACTTGATTCGTAATTGACTTCTATGGCATATTGCTGTAACCTTGTTGTGTAGCATGTCAACGTGGAGAGGCATTGAAAAGAACTTCCTGGGGAATCGAGGGCTGAAGGTGGTGACGAGGTTTTCGCACTCTTTCCCTTGGTACATTTTCTTCTTCCAGACGTTGTTGATGAGAACTATCCTCAGGTAGTATAACCTGAAGCTGTAGTGTTACTTGAGTGGTGTCGGGCTATTTGCTGCATGCTGGGTCATTGTATCCCTTTTGGTGGTTATCGGGCTTCTGTCTTTTCTACAAGCATTGAACTTTTTCATCTCACTACCTAAGCTCTCTTTGAGCACCATGACAAGAAAATTGAATTATTCAGTAACGAGCAGAACTCGATTAATCGTAATTTACGTACGCACCCATGCGGGCTGTGATTGATTAAAGAAGCACGAGATCTCACATGAACCGAAATCCTCCCACTGTGTGAATCGGTTCCATGAGCTCTGCGGCATTGGCTACTGGTTGCATCTTTTGTTGAGGGTGCAGCTGTTCGACTGATACAGTTCCCACTGTAGGTCAGGAATTGTAATTTGTTGAGGGTATCGGCCATCTCGTCTACTCTTTGCGAAGGACACCGTGGGATCTTTGATGCCCATCAATTAATGCTGGCAGATGGGATGCCACGGGGACATCGCGTACGTTGATGACTCGTCGTACCTGTGAAACACTAGGATGGAAGTTTATAACTTTGTCGAGATTCAAACCCAGATAAGATGGCTCAAAGGTGAGTTTGATACCTCTGAGCTATCTTGCTAACCAATGTGTGAGTGTTATTCAATGATTGCAGTGTGAAGCCATTCTGGGAAGTCACTGTTTCGGGTTTTACGAATTTTCGATTTGAAAACTCTGTTCTCAAGACATCCCATTTGATGGGCTTCCGATAACCGATTCGTTTTTTCAGATTGATGTGCAGGTGGTGGACATTAAAAAATGGAAACACCTGGGTAAATAAGGGACACCAAGTTCATTGAAAGCAACAGCTTCCACACAGGTGTGGCACATGTATTAATCAAGCAAATTACATCCCAGCATGCTTAGGGTCATGTATATCAATGCTGCATAGACCTGGGTGCCTATAATTATGGCTGGCATGACTGCAAAAGGAGACCTCGGTTACTTAGAAAGGGGTGATTGCTGGGGCGCATTTGGCAGGAGCTTCTGTGACAGACGGCTCAACTTTCTGACGTTTCACGAGCGGCGGTCCAAGGTGATGTCGGCATGGAACTCCGAGGGCAAGACATCATCAGCAAAGGGAAACAGTGGGTGGAAGCGCATACTCCAGGATCGTGATATCAGTGCTTTAATTCAAAGTGCAAGGCAAAGCAGGCGAGCAACTGCACATCAATTGACTGTAAATTTCCACCTGGGGTTTCAACCTGGGGCCAGTTTCATCAAAAAATGGTCCGCCGAGAACTCCACAGTGCGGAATACTATAGTCTGATTGCAGTGCACAAAATGCTCATTGCACCTGGCAATGCACGTTTGCGAGGTTCAGTGGTGTAAAGAGCACAGGCAATGGATTACCGAGTCGTGAAGAAATGTGATATGTTCAGATGAATCATCCTTCACCATGTTCTCTACAAACGGATGAGTGTACGCATGGCGCCAACCTAAAGAACTCTACAACCGTAAGTGCTTAGTTCCAACAGTGAAGGGTTCTGGTGGTTCTGTAATGTTGTGGGGCACATTTTCCTGGCACGGTTTGGGTGCAGTCATTCCCTTAGAAGGCAAGGTGAATGTCAAGCGTGACTTAATGGGATTGAGGATCATCTTCATCCTATGTTGCAGCATTTCTTTGCTGCTGGGAGCGGTGTCTTCCAGGATAACAATGCCCCCATCCACTGAGCACTTGTGGTCTCCCAATGGTTTGATGAGCATGACACCGATGTGATCCATATGTCATGGCCTTCTCAGTCACCAGATCTGAACCCAATCAATAATTTATGCGATGTTCTGGAATTATGCCTGAGACAGCGTTTTCCACCTCCATCAAACAGGTGTGAGACTCGCATGAGTTGATTGACTTTTTTTGTGGAAGAATGGTGCCGCATCCCTCTTGCAGAATTCTAGACCCTGGTGGACTCTATGCCATAGAATATACGCTCTCTCCATGGTGGCCCAACTCCCTCTTAAGTGACTTTACATTGGTGTTTCCATTATTGTTTTTGTTTTTTTTGTCCACCACCTGTATATTGATTTTTCTTCGTATGAAAAGGTGGGAATTGACAAGAATCGCCGATTTCCACCTTCCACCCCAACTGTTGTGCTCATTACGTTTATCACCACCAACCAAGTGCTGCTCAATCCTAACAAATGCACGGAGCATGGGACGTGCGCTTTGTGAGATGCTCCCACACTGAATGTTTCACCAAAGTCCGTCGTTTGCTAAACAGACAAGCTGTCGCAATTTAACGGAGAGCGGCACTCGGAAGAGTACATACCTCCACCAGGCTGAGCAGTTTACCTTTTGTATGCCACTGATGGGCCGGATCTAGATCTAGACCTGAACTAAAATCGAATCGGCTTGTTCTTGTCACCTACCCAACTCATTCACCACGTTTTCTCAGAACTCGTCCAAAACGTTGAATTATTGTGCAACATATCATTTTTGGCCCCATCTCTCAATGGTGAAAAATCACTTTTAAAATTTTGGTATCCAGATCCGGATCTTCACCAAATCCTAATTATTCCGTCCTTGTTGCACACCCAACCTCTCCACTAAATTGCGTCCGAATCCATCCACAACTTTTTGAGATATACTGTTTATAGACAGACAGACAGGTGAAAACATAGCCTCCGTCCACCTTCGGTGGCAGAGGTAACAATATTTTGCATCGCATTACATCCGTGTACCAGACAGTACAACAAATTTCCATCACCTTCTGTAATCACACGAGTAATGTCTGGAATATTCATGTCCGCACAAGTAAGGGATGCGGGGAGGACATGTTTTTGGCCTTGAATGAGATCACTTTCTCCAATGTACTTTGTCAAAATGTCGAAGGAAGAGATTGCTTGTGCTGATCAGATTCACGCAAGGATGCAAACTAATGCATCCTCGTCCATGTCGACGTGTGGAAGAAGCCGAGCATTTAAAAAGGTGGAGCATGTGGACGCTTACACAATCTCCCACGTTTCAGGTGTACGACTCGTTTGTTGAGGTTTCGTTCTTGCACACTTGTGGAGCCCTGCAGGCTGAAGATGAAACTTTCCATTGTTTGCACTTTTGATCATTTTGTGCTGATTGTTTAACTACGCTGACGGGGCACAAATTTTGTGTTAAATAGTTGGCATCCATTCACGAGCTTTGAGTTTGAGTACATTTTAACATACGTGCTGTTGTGCTAACAGTTCTAAAGGATATCGGTTAAAAAAAGGAACGAGTTGACACTCGACTTGTTTCAAGGTGCTGAGATTTTTTTTGTTCGTTTGTTTAGTCATGGCTCTTTCCTGCTGCGTGTATTTGGCGTGACAATTTTGCCGGTTGTGTTGCCCAGGGTCTGCCGGCAGGTTTCCTCACGACCTTGCCCAAGCGACCTACGTTAGACAAGGCCAATGGGGCTACCTTAGGCTTCAGTTCGAGTATGCTTCAGTATCAACAAGCTCTTGCCAGCATGCAACTCCAACATCAATTCCTTTCGCCAGGTAAGGCCTGCATCAGCTCGTCAGATTTGAGTCTGGCTACTGGTTCCAAGTAATAATAAACTGTGGTTTGTTCGGGAAAACGGTGACGGTTTATTGAACAAGTTGTGATTTATTGGATTAGGGAAACGTTTGAACATGACAAAACAGTTATCGGGGTTAGTGGTTGACGAGAGTGAGGCTCTAGACTACCGTACCTGCCATTTTTTGATTACCTGTTGCTGGGAAATTGTCCAATCGGGCAACTTCTCTTCATCCCTTGTGGATGTAACCCATCATGTGAGACACCAAAAGGGCCCGACGTTTTGATTTGACCATCCCCGGTTTAGTTCACTGTTTTGGAATCGAAATTTAGGAAAATGTCTCATTTTCATATCTGCTCATTTCCAGGTGAGCAACTGCCAGAACCATGTTCAATTTCATCAGTTTTTCACCGATTCCGCCTTCGGCGTTTTGGATATCATATCAGACTTCAGGATCTCATCCTGCGTTCTGTATCCCGTCCATTTTTGTACATTTCGGCAACTCGAAGGCAAATTTGATGATGAATTAGCTCAGATTAGCATTTAAACATCCCAAATGAACAAACAGCATGGAAATGAGGCTTAAATTTCCTTCAGATGCCTTTAGTTTCAGCATTTTAAGGCCATCAGAAGGAGTTGTGTTTATCTCATGGAACGAATAACACAATTATATATTTATTTCATGAATCTTGAGTTGTACAATCCAGTGTAATAAATACTGTCGTGGCCAAAATATTGGCACTCAAATAACTTTTTCAAATAACTCACAATTTTCTCTAAAAATAAGTTGAAATTGACAAAAGTATTTTGTCTCCACAATTCTTTATTTCACTGTTAATATTACAGAACCTTTGTTTTTGATTCAGAACTTAATATGTCCTTTTAAATCAGAAATGGCATTGACAAAATTATTGATACCCGAGACTTAATATTTGGTATCACGGCCTTTGGACGAAATAACTACAGTCAAGCACTTCCTCTAGCCATGAATGAGCTTCCTACACCTCTCTACTGGTAGTTTGTCCCACTCTTATTATGCAAACTGCTCCAGTTCTCCCAGATTTGAAGGGTGCCTTCTCCCAACTGCTGTTTTCAGATCTCACCACAAGTGTTCAATGGGATTTAGATCTGGACTCATTGCTGGCCACTTCAGATCAGTCCAGCATTTTATCTTGAACCATTCCTGGGTGCTTTTTGAAGTGTATTTGGGATCATTGTCCTGCTGCAATGACCCATGACCTTCGAGGGAGACCCAGCTTTCTGACACATGGTTTTGAACATTGCACTCCAAAATGCCTCATTGGTAATCTCCTGATTTCAGGATGCCATGCACACGTTCAAGGCATCCAGTGCCAGAGGCAGCACTGCAAGCCCAAAATACTCACTGAACCTCCTTCATGTTTGACTGTAGGGAAGGCGTTCTTTTCTGTGAAGGATTCATTTTGTTTCCTGTAAACATAGCGATGATGTGCTTTCGCAAAAAGCTCGAATTTGTTCTCATCTGTCCACAGGACATTCTCCCAAGAGGCATGTGTTTAGGCTTTCTTCTATCTCTCTCTCAGCAGTGGGATCCTCCTGGGTCTCCTGCCATGGAACCCCCTTTCATTGAGTTGGCGACGGATGGTGCAAGTTGAAACTGTCGTACCTTGTGTCTGAAGGTCAGCTTGAATCTGTTTGTCAGTTGATCGAGGTGCTTTCTCCACCATTCCAACAATCTTCAATCAAGTTTTCTCTTGCGGCCACATCCAGGGAGGTTGGCTACAGTGCCATGGGCTTAAAACTTCCTGATAACATTGCGTGCGGTGCACACACAAATATCAAGGTCTCTGGGATGGACTTGTAGCCTTGAGATTGTCCATGCTTTGCTACAATCTTGTGTCTGACCTCAGACAATTCTCTGGTTTTCTTTCTTTTCTCCGTGCTCATT
>CM068968.1:65025461-65036430 GCA_035128595.1 Eptatretus atami | reverse complement strand
AAGAGATGAATAACGAAAGAGTTGCAGAGATGAAGGAACAAAGAGAGACCAGTGAGAATAAGCAAAACACAAGAACAAGGAATGAGACAGGAGAAGGAAATCAGCCAACTGAAGGAAACAAGAGTATTGCAGAATGAGGAACAGAAAGACGTGAATAGAAAACACAAAGAACAAGGAATGAGACAGGAGAAGGAAATAACGAGATTGCGAATGAGAACAAAGGACAGTTAGAATAAAAAGCAAAAAGAGTAATGTATTCTTGAAACCTGACACAAAAAAAAAAACAAGGTTGGAGTACGAGGACGATAGTGACAGAAGAACGAAGAAACGGAAAGGAGAAGATAACCAAAATGAAGAACTATGAAGATTGGAAATGAAAACATACGAGACGGTGGATAGAAAACACAAAGAAAACGAGTTTGAAGTTTAACCAACTCGAAGGAGTAAGAGAAAAATTTGAGTCCACAGATGATGGAAAAACTTCCTAAAGAGAACGATACATACTCAAAAGCTCAGAGAAAGAAAGAACGAACTCAAAAAGAGCCAGGAGTAGAACGGAACACAAAAATGGTGGGATGTGTGACAGCACCACAAGGAGTAACTGTTATGTGGTGCAGGACTTGATTGACACCGACTCGTCGGATAAGAAACAATTAGGGAAAAACCCTGATAAGGAAACAAATAAAAAATCGGAGAAGGGAATAAGCAGAGACGACGAAGGAACAAATAGAAGCATTGCCAAGACACGGGAGAATAGACGCAGTCGAGGATAGAATTAAATAGAACGGAAGAAGAGAACCGATCTGAATGCCAGGAAGAAAACTAATAGACACGCAGAGACAAACAGAAATAAAATGTATGAGAGACGCGGGAAGATTAGAAAAAAATAGAGGAGAACTGCACTGATAAAGACGGGTTGAAAAACGAGCACACACACATGGAGTTAGTGGAGGATGAGAGGGGAGCTCGAGAATGTGTCTGATCCCGGTGAAGCAGCCGATAGCTCCTTCAGAGATGGAGGGAGAACAGCTATGCTCCCTTGAAGCGGATCTCGAACAGGTGGGTCGCGGTCGAGCTTTGCGAGGTAGAGGGGGCGAGTGCTGTTGACGGGTGCACACGAAGCTTGAGGGGTGTGAGGCCGCACCCCTTGGGCAACATAATCACCCAGCGTGATTGTTCCTGGTGCTCGTGTGTTACGAGTGAGCGAGTGGCGTGCCGCCCAGACACGCCGTGCTGTGATGAAACACCCTGTAGTGAGTGAAAGCCGTGTAATGAGTGGAACCCACATGTGCGACGGCGAAATTGGCACGCGTTGAGTGAGCGGCCGTGTTGTGGAGGACAGGCGTTGTGAATCGCTGTATGTGAGGTGAGATGGCGGTGCTGTGCATGCGGGAACATGTAACCAGTCCCGGTGTGAGTGCACATTGTGCGAGATGTAAGTGAGCGTCATGGCACGTTGGGAGTTGGTGGCGAGAGTGCGATGGCTAACGACGGAGCCTGACAGTGGACAAAGGCCAAGTAGTCGTCGCGTACCTGTTTTGGGGACCGTGCCTGGGTTTTGCACACCGAGGCAAGGCTGCCGAGGTCCGTTGCTGATTAGCAAACGGGACGAGGCCGCCGCGTGCGCGCGCTGCGGGAGGAAGCCGCGTCCGTAACGCACGCGGTGGATTAGCCATCCCACGGACGGACAGAAGGTAGGCTGGAAAACGGATTTGGACGGCGGATGGGTTCTCCAGGCGGGTGTGTGTGTGTGAAGCTCTGACGAGCAGAGCACATGTGTTCGTGTGGGGAACCCTCGAAACGCGAGGCTTTGTTTTTTTTTGATGCGCAGGGTGACGTCAATGGCTGCACGTAGGGTTGGAAATCCGGCAGGAGGGAAGTCCCTGCCGGATGGTACCGTCGAGAAGGGACGAGGTGCGCGAAGCGCGAACAGCTGCCATGAGTCAACGGAGAGACGCAGGTTGCGAGTTGCCGTGCTGGTGCACGCGCATTAAAAAAAAATAGGCGAGCCTCGCTTCGGGTGAACAGAGATTCCTGGGCAAGGGTGGAAGACCCCCTGCCTCAGGCAACAGGACACAACTAGTTAGGGGAAGGGTTAGCTTAAGCTAGACCGGCTCCATGGGGCAGGGATAATCCTCATGGGCCGGTGGAATGGATTAGTTAGAGGGATTGTTTAGGCCAGACTTAGGATGGAGTATGGGAATTTTTGAGGACAGAGACAAACTTTGGATGTGTAGCGGGGACGTAGCTCAGCTACGTGAATTGTTAAAAGGAACGTGTGTAGTGTAAGGGACGACGAGGGAGCACGAGATAGATGAGGGATTTAGATAGAGGAATGGCAGTATTCAGCGATGGAGAGTGAGAGTTGAAGAGTGAAGTGGAAACATGTTGAGTGAGTGAGGCCAGCGAGTCCTGTGTGTATGGAGTGAATGTGGAATGCATGTGGCGATGAGTGATATGGGGGAGGAGTGATTCCCACCCAAGGGACCCCGGGGTCAGTGTAATGTGAGTTAGGGTTAGTCAAATTGACAAATGGAGTCGTTTTGCTGTTGGTGGGAACGTAGGCTCGAACCGCGTTTGGAGGGTGCAGGAGCCCTGTTGAAGCTGGGAGCGTGGCTGCGAACGGTGAGTATCGCTGAGTGGTACCCGCGGGCACCGGGCTATCGGCGCGGTAGGCCAGGGTCCATGGGGGGCCGGGATAGTGTAGTGGGCACGGGTGGCCCGCATGATGCGGGGCCACGGGGCGCCAAAGCCATGGGGGCAGTGTACTGGCACGGGCGACCTCGGAAAGGGACCGAGCGCCACACGCCACGTGAGCGTTTCAGGGGAGTCGCCAGGGTGTGCACTCCCCGGTGTTTAGGGAGCTGGTAGGCTCGAGGCAGTGTAAGTGCCCGGGGTGCAATTGTTGGGAGATCGCAGAGGTAGTTTCCTGCCAAGGGCCACGCGTCCAGCCACGAGACCTGTGAGGCACGGAAGGAAATTGGGGGCATGGCCCGAATTTGAGAGGCACCAACACAGGCGATGGATCTTGGTTGTTAAACCGATAGTTAAGCGAGAGGCTTGTTGAAAGCCCGGGTAGTTTAAGGAATAAATGTTAGGTAGATTAGGAAGTGTACCCCTCCGCACCATCCACCCCTGCGCTCTCGTTGTGGGCCGCTGGACTCACTTGGGTGAGTAGATCGCTGAAGTCTGAGGAGGCTCATTTGAGGCTTGTATTGGGCCTCGACACAGGACGCGAGCTCTCCTTATTCCCTCCAGGAAGGGAACGTAAGGGGTTGGGAGTAGGCTCGGATGACGATAGGTTACCAGACAAAGACAATAAAGGGGTTAGGAGACGGAATTATAGAGGGAAGTAAAAATAAAATAAAACCAAAAATAAAGTTGGAGCTAAATTTGATTTTTTGCAAGTAAGGGAGTGAGGTATGGACAGAGAACAGGCAAGGCGATAGGTTGGGAGGAGACAGTAGGTAGGTCCGAGCCCGCCTCCGAGTGGCCAGCACCACCGCACTCCGCTCCACCAATCTCCTTGACCAAGGCAAAGGCCGGCCAACTTCGTCTGCCGGCTGTTTTTGCTGCAAGGCTGTGCCGGTCGTTCAATCTGCCGGCTGTTTTGCTAAGGCCTGTGCCGGCCAGTTCATGCTGCCGGCTGTTTTCTACAAGGCCTGTACCGTCAGCTTCACCACCGGCCCTTTTGTGCAACGGCCTTGCCTTGCCATGCCATGCCTGTCTGCCCGCCTTCGCCTTTGCCCCATCTCTTGCCCTGTTGCATTTGCCCCCATTCATTGCATGGTGGCCAGGATCATCCGCGCGTGCTGCAGGGACTGCCCTGTAGGCAGCCGCATCACGGGACCGCATTGGCGGCCCGTGCAACGTTTGTTTGCTGCGTCAGATCATCGGCGCGTGTGCAGGGACTGCCCTGTAGGCAGCCGCATCAGCGGGACTGCATTGGGGCCCGTTGATGTGTGTTCACTGCGCTCATTTCAAAGGGGAGCTAGGATGCGTGTGAGCAGCCGCCACGTTCCCGTGTCACCTGCGGTTTGACTCATGAGCAGAGACTGCATGTGAGCAGCTGGCTCCCTGCTTTTCTTTTTTCACAGAGTCCATATGATCCTGGCCATGGTGTAGAGTGTAAAATTTAAGGTTTAAGGTTAAGGTTAAGATTGTACAATGTTTTGCTTGCCCCTGCATGTTTGTCGTACGCCCGGCAATTTATTGTAAGTCGTCTGCATGAGTGGTTTGTATACTTACTCAGCCCGTAGGTTATATATTTTTGGGACATGAATACCCTAAATGTCGCACTCAGGGATCCGAAGGTAATCGTACTAGGGGAAATTACACATGATGGCACACGGAAATTCGACGACTCGGACGAGTCTGAAAAAAAGGGGGAGGGGGTAGTGTTACGCTTGTGGAATTCGCAGAACACCATAAAGGTCCGTAGTTCAGTTAGATCGATAATGTCTGTGTTCAGTTAGATTTCCCCACCGTTGTTTAATGGATTATTCGTGTCCACAGGGCTGTGATCTTTGAGGTAGGTTTTTCCTTTTTCTATCGTTATTTTGAACCAACCACATCTCCACCACCATTACAACAACATCCTCCCTTAACCACAACACGCAACCACAACGACACTGCCTCTCAACACCACACCTCCTCCCACTCCACCAGCAACCTGTCATACATCTCCACGCCACAGACATCGCCTCACCTTCGTCTCCGAAACGAACGCCATCTTTTGCCCAGCCGCGGCGAATCCCAGCGAACAGCGTCGCTGCAAACCAAACGGCGGGGTTTCGTTGTAAGCGCAAGTCTGGTGATTTCTACCACGTCCGCTCTGTGTGAAGCTTCGCTCGAAAAACAGATCACAGCAGAGAGAAAGGGCGGCCTGTGGGGGTCGAAGGGTGTTGATTTCTACCACGTCCGCTCTGTGTGGAAGCTTGCGCTCTCGAGAATTCGGATCCAGAGGGCGGTGATCTCTACCACGTCCGCTTTCGCGTGGCAGAGGTCAGATGTGAGAGTGTGGAGATCGATCTCGTCTCACCAGCCTATAAAGGCCATGCAGAGCAGACCGTTCAGGCAGTCTGGAGGAGTTCGAGAGACCGAGTGAGCCGAAGTTTGAGAAGATCAGTGGGAAAGCCAAGGAGTGGTGGAGACCAACAGCCGGGATGAGCTTTGCCAGCCGCCAAGGCAGTCCGAGGTGATCGGACCTCGCGCAGTTCGCGCATCGCTGAGGAACGGACGGGGTCTTAGATTGTCGACTCTTTAGAGCATGCAACTTATAGAGCATCAACTCTGACAGACACTAAAAGACCCGTTCGTCCTCTCAACGCGTTGCCTGGCCGGGGCCCGCGAGCACCTCGCCGTTTGGCTAAGGCGCGGCTCAAGGTGCGGCTGTCTAGCGGCCGTGGGAAACAGACCGTCGCGACCTACCATCGTCGCAGGGCCGCAATCAGGCGCGGCTGTCCTGGTGGCCATGGGAAGCACGTGCGACCTGCCCATCGTCGCACACGAGTCGGGGTAAGCCGCATCGGTCTCGCGAGCCGCATTCGTAACCAAGGCTCACGACTATAAAGGTCCACGGACCTGTCTGCCACTCTCGTCTATGAGAGTGGCCCTTTCCTTCCTTTTGAGTGAATCTTGTGGCGCCGTGTCCTGACAAGTAAAACCTGTTAAGTGCCTGTGAAATAATAAGAATATTCCGTTCGTAGTGCTTCCCTTGCTTTTGTTTGCCTTGCTCGTGTCTCTGTCCCCGTCCCGTGTATGCTTTTCTGTATACGTGCATGATTTTTCCATTGCATCATTGTATCGTGTTTCATTATAATAAATGTGCTTTGTGTGAATGTACCCCGTTCGTCGCGTCCTCTTTCACCCTATTGGAAATGCCATCTTGCATCGGGAATAAATAGCTGGGTTTTTAAACACCGTTAAATAGAATCGGATCCGCGAGGTCGGGCGATAATACCCGCTCGGTTATCACTGCAGAACGGAACGGACCGCGTTAATCGGTTCGTTTCCCAAGCCGACCTGCGCCGAGGTACGGTCTCCCGGTGGCTATCCGCGCGGTACTTAAGTATATCGAGATTCGGCGATTGACCCTATCCTGCGCGGGTAGAAAATTGCTCGGCCATGGTGGGTTGAAGACCCACCACAGGTTCGCGGCGTGCTCCGGAGGTCACGACTGAATTGTCCGTCCGTGGCGAGCTGCACTATTAGTGGAAAGCGGCAGTTCGCACCCGCGGGCGCGAATTCGTAACAATATATATATATAATATATATATATATATATATATATATATATATATATATATATATATATATAACATAATATGTTGCGGTTCTCGGAAACGCATGCATACAACAGATAGGTGTCCCAAGACAGTTATTTCATTATTATACGTGTATAGATAGTCCCTTTCCTTTGTTTAGGCGGACAACAAGGGAGTGTGTTGCATGATCTCATAGCTGGGTTGCTTAAATCATTTTTCTCCTTCATTTCGTCCCCACTCTTCTTTTCGTCTAATTATTCCTAGGTAAAACCCGCGTGTGCGGCGTCATGTGTCTTGGCAGTGCGGGGTTGTCGACTCGAGTTCTCTGATGGTCTGGGGAGGATTGCTGTTGCATATAAAAGGCATGCGAATAAATACCTCTTAAGAGCTGCACGAATGGTGTTTTTTCACAACACAGGAAACACAGCCAGCATGACGCCCACACTGCACAAAACGGTATGGAGCCGATAAGACGACTCCACGCCATGTTTGACGGGATACGAGTGTGCGGAGTATAAGCGGGCTTGTTCCTTTTTAAATGGAGGCCGATAAAGACGACTCCACGCCATGTTTGGCGGGATACGAGTGTGCGAGTATAAGCGGCTTGTTCCTTTTTAACCTCAACATCCGACACATATTGGTGTTCGCCCCGCACACACGCTCGCGGATCGTGTGAACGCGGCGCTGGCCACGTGCGTAATGGCGAACCACGCGCACTGTATGGAATGTGCTCGAAAGCATACACGTACGCTGCTCGTGAGACATGCACGGATTTTTCATGATGATGTACCTTCGCCCTCGCTGGCAAGCAGTGGATTCTCCACGGATAGTGAACGTCTTCTCGTCTCGACGGCCAGCAAAGCTCGCGATCGAGCCGGAATGTACAGTGTGCGGCATGTGGCGCGCGCGTAGCGAGCGCGTTGATCGACGCTGGTCGAACCCCGAGCGGGCATGCGGACCCTCGACTGTCACGGCCCGGGGTTTTTGCAGGACGATTCGTGTGCCAATTTCGGTGTGTGCGATTCATGTCTCTCATGGGTCGGAGCGGAATATTCCGCTGTCTGGGATGCTTTGCCGGGAACGAAGTGAGGCGGTTTCGGCAAAGTTGGAGGACCACGTGGGGTCCGGGCCAATCGGAGCGCCCGATTCGGGTGATGACGTTTTGATTTGGTATGGCCCCACCCCCGAGCTGCGGGTCCTATAAAGGGTCGGGGCAGACTCTCTTGCCTCTTTCTTTCTCCGCCTCGACACTGCCACGACCCACCTCCTGCTGCCCGGATTCCGCCTCCTCGTCTCCGCCACCTACAGTCATCCCACCGCCTACCTGTCCTGCCTACCACTCCACCCTCGCACTCTGGACTCCGCCCCTTCTCGACTCGAGCTCCTCCTTTCATTAACACGGTCTCCACACGTGCGGCGGAGCCAGAGACAACGCACCCATGTCGGGTACCGCACCATGGAGCATCCTCCCCCCCCCCCGAAACGTATTGGTGGCGCGTCGTGCTATCGGTGCAAAGGTACCGAGATCATAGCCTCAACTCCCCTCTCTTCCTGGTTTCAAAACTCCTCTTCATCGGGTTTCTGTGTCTGTGTGTGTGCATGTGTGTTGCATGTGCGTGTGTGCTGCTGGCACCTGTCTGCTTCAGTAGACTGCAGAAGATTATTATCTTGCCAACGCAAGAGCGTTTTGTCTGTGTGTTTTATTTTTTTGTTACAATGATTTTCAAGTTTCAACTAGCTCTGTAGATCACAGTTTTCGTGCAATCGCTCTCAACTTGATATGTATACTCGTGAGCGCAATAGCTTTCGACACACAAATGTGAAGGTCAAGTCAAAGTCAGGTCACCAGAAGTCAAACATCAAAATCAACGAAACCTTAACTTTTGAGTAATTTTTATCGGATCATCTCCAACTTGGTGGATATATAGTATATCGATAGGTCAGCTGATTAGTTTTGGTGCGATCGGCCTTGACGTTCATGGTTAGCACCTAAGGTCGAAGTGACGATCATGAAGGTCATTTTTAAATCTTTGACAACAATATCGAGTAGTACCTCAAATTGAAGCCCAAGAAGAGTGTTTTTCAGATATACTATAATTTGACGACAGAATCTTTTGCTGACGTCATGACGATATAAATATTTTTTGTTTTTGCAAGATAACCTCAGCCTGTGGCTGAGGTTCGCATCTCGTCATTATTATTGTTTTCATTTCACGTTAAGTCTGCTCTGTGTCCCCTTTTGTAAGTTGACTGTTAATAAATTATTATTAGGAATGTTCCCTGCTCGTTTTGTCTTTTCTTCCATTGATCCGGCATGGTCCGAATCCTACTTTAGCCAGACTTTACTCCAACGATCCATTCCCTTTTAGCGGTACGTCCTTGGCAGTGTCGCTCGGCTACATCCGATCCGGAAAAGAGATCCGATCCGGTAGAGTGATCCGGTTCGGACAAGGGTAGGAGGGCATGTTCCCGGTAATTAAATCACGTGATTAATTAGTAACCCGATTAACCCATAGACGGGAGGACCCTAGTCAGGCGGTTGAGTTATTGGCGTCCACGGTCGGTAAGCGACCCGCCGCGTCACGAATTATCCGTGTGCAACGGCCTACAATTCGGGGAATCTTGTGGGAACAGACATAGCTTCCCCACTTTTGTGGTCTTCTCACCCGACCCGCAACAATATATATGTATATATATATATATATATATATATAATATATATATATATATATATATATATGTATATAAATATATTCCTAATAATAATTTATTAACAGTCAACTTACAAAAGGGGACACAGAGCAGACTTAACGTGAAATGAAAAACAATAATAATGACGAGATGCGAACCTCAGCCACAGGCTGAAGGTTATCTTGCCAAAAACAAAAATATTTATATCGTCAATGACGTCAGCAAAAGATTCTGTCGTCAAATTATAGCTATATCTGAAAAACACTCTTCTTGGGCTTCAATTTGAGGTTACTACTCGATAAATTGTTAGTCAAAGATTTAAAAATGACCTTCATGATCGTCAACTTCCGACCTTAGGGCTAACCATGAACGTCAAGGCCGAATCGCACCAAAAACTAATCAGCGACCCTATCGATATAACTATATATCCACCAATTGGAGATGATCCGATAAAAATTTACTCAAAAAGTTAAGGGTTTCAGTTGATTTTGATGGTTTGACCTTTCTGGTGACCTGACCTTTGACCTTGACCTCAACATTTTGTGTGTCGAAAGCTATTGCGCTCACGAGTTTACATATTCAAGTTGAAGAGCGATGTGCACGAAAACTGTGATCTACAGAGCTAGTATGAAACTGAAATCATTGAACAAAAAAATCCAAACAAATACCGACGAAAAAACCAAAACGGCATCTTGCGTTTGGCAAGCATAATAATCTTCTGCATTCATACTGAAGCAGACAGGTGCCAGCACACACACCACATGCACACACACATGCACACACACAGACACAGAAAACCCATGAAGAGGGAGTTTTTGAAACCGGGAGAGAGGGGAGTTGAGGCTATGATCTCGGTACCTTGCCACCCGATAGCACGACGCGCCACCAATACGTTTCGGGGGGGGTGGGAGATGCTCCATGGTGCGGTACCCGACAGTGGGTGCGTTGTCTCTGGCTTCCGCCGCACGTGTGGAGACCGTGTTAATGAAAGGAGGAGCTCGAGTCGGAGAAGGGGCGGAGTCCAGTAGTGCGAGGGTGGAGTGGTAGCAGGACAGGTAGGCGGTGGGATTGACGTTGTCTACAGGTGGGCGGAGACGAGGAGGCGGAATCCGGGCAGCAGGAGGTGGGTCGTGGCAGTGTCGAGGCGGAGAAAGAGAAAGAGGCCAAGAGAGTCTGCCCCGACCTTTATAGGACCCGCAGCTCGGGGGGTGGGGCCATACCAAATCAAAACGTCATCACCCGAATCGGGCGCTCCGATTGGCCCCGACCCCTCACGTGGTCCTCCAACTTTGGCCGGAAACCGCCTCACTTCGTTCCCGGCAAAGCCATCCCAGACAGCGGGAATATTCCGCTCCGACCCATGAGAGGACATGAATCGCACACACCGAAATTGGCACACGAATCGTCCTGCAAAAACCCCCGGGCCGTGACCAGTCGAGGGTCCCGCATGCCCGCTCGGGCGTTCGACCAGCGTCGATCAACGCGCTCGCTACGCGCGCGCCAACATGGCCCACACTGTACATTTCCCGGCTCGATCGCAGCTTTGCTGGCCGTCGAGACGAGAAGACGTTCACTATCCGTGGAGAATCCACTGCTGCCAGCGAGGGCCGAAGGTACATCATCATGGAAAAATCCGTGCATGTCTCACGAGCAGCGTACGTGTATGCTTTCGAGCACATTCCATACAGTGCGCGTGGTTCCGCCATTACGCACGTGGCCAGCGCTCGCGTTTTAAAAAGGAACAAGCCCGCTTATACTCCGCACACTCGTATCCCAGTCAAACATGGCGTGGAGTCGTCTTTATCGGCTTTAAAAAGGAACAAGCCGCTTATACTCCGCACACTCGTATCCCGTCAAACATGGCGTGGAGTCGTCTTTATCGGCCTCCATACGCGTTTTGTGCAGTGTGGGCGTCATGCTGGCTGTGTTTCCTGTGTTGTGAAAAAACACCATTCGTGCAGCCTCTTAAGAGGTATTTATTCGCATGCCTTTTTAATGCAACCAGCAATCCT
>CM068968.1:64994324-65005186 GCA_035128595.1 Eptatretus atami | reverse complement strand
CACCTTTACTAGGCAGATTGATCATCTTTCAATACAGAAAAGAGATATAAGGTCATTTAAAATGCAAATATATTATTAAAATAGATATGTTGAAGCATATATAATTGTAATAATCATGTCGTATTTGAGTACATTTTTCATGAAAGGGTTACAACAATCCATTTACTTTTAAAGAGTTTTAATTCTCAACATTTTATTATTATGTTATCACCCTCCAAACCCATTATGCTAATTTTGGAGAAATTTGCATCGACAGTGGTGATGGAATTGACTTTTCGGGATGTGGGACTAAAGGGAGTAAAGCAGGCTATCCTCCTAAATCTCAGTTACCTGTTACAATTGATCGTACATTGTTCAATAATTGTGCTGCCTGTTCAGGAATACATCTACGTGTGCTTCTGTATCTTCAAACATTCTGCCAAGCTGAGAATGACGTCCCATTGATTTGTTTTGCCTTTGGACCAGAGTTTACCCCAGCATGTTAAAATAACTGTTTTTGCTTCACTGTTTCCATGCTGCCTTGACTGTGGGTTTGCTTGCCTTCCTGAGTAAATATCTCACACATTTCTTTCTGGATCCTATTTAAAGTGCTCGTGAGCAAAATATTACACAAAAGAACCAACCAGTAGCTCTTTTTTACATTGAACTGAAATGAGCTGAATTTAAATGTTTACTTGTCAGCCTTTCTAATTCTGTCTGCACAAAACACAGTATGTATTACTGTTATTTTATGGCAGTGCAGCAAATCTACTGCCTTGTGTATGTGTGTGTGTGTGTCTCTCTTTCTCCCCCAAACTCTCTGCACGGCACTCTGCCGTAATACTTCCTTGTAACCCACGCTTCCATTCCTGGTGATCAGTCGACAGACACTCTAACCATTTGTCGTGACTTCAAGTCTGGGCACTGTGCTCGCCCAAACTGTCGCTTTCTGCACCTTCTCGAAGGTATGGCTTTATGCACCCCTCCACTCCATCCCAAATGTCTTTCGACTCCTCTCGTCTTGCTTTGCTTCAGTTATAATGCACTTGCAATCGCATCCTCTTGCATTCGCTGCTATGCCATGCTTGACATAGGTTAATGTTTACAGTTGAATGACAACTTGCATGAAAGTTACAAAAATGCATTGGAACTGTTTTTTGAGGATTGAATGTTAGCTTAGGTTTGGTTAGTAGTTAGGGGCTATTTGCTTGTGAGGGAAAGTTGCGGTGAGAGTGTGTTGAGGTAAGTCAATGAAAATGGAGAAAAGGAAGGGTATTTTGATAAGAGGAATAAAAATAATGTATGGGGCAAACAGTAGAGGTTACAAATGCTGCCGGTTTGTGCATTTTATGTACATGGGGTCTTGTATTAATAAACTATCAAGTTGGCTTATCTGATTTTGATTCAATTGCTGAATGATGTCGACAGATCAAAATCTGACAACTTGTGAGTAAACCAAAGTAATAACTCGCAACAGACAAAAAGGTATGGATGTCAAGGTTCATGAAGGTAACACTGTCTTTGATCTATAACCGGATCTGGTAAATGTCCGGCATACCTCCGTCTACCTTGGAAAGGCAAAGTGTCTCAACGGTTTGAAAACTAGATCAAAGTGTCCCATTCTTACTATGCTGTTCAACCACGAGTGATTTTCACCACCTGCCGGTTGCTTCCGTCAATCCAAAAAGATGTTCTGCCCGCCTCGCATACAAGTAAGAATATTTACACATTTCATTGCCAGTGTGACACACATGTTTGAGATCGAAAGATCACAACGAACAACATGTCCCTTTGGTGATCAGACGGGGTCAGTCAACCAAATTGAACAATCCTCAGTGTGCAGAGCAATATCGTATTGGCTGGTTTAAAATCCTGAGTGGAGGACGCAGTTTAGCTCAGCTTCGTGCAATGGAGGCCACATGCATCAGGTCAACCAATCCCATTCTTTGTAGACAATGAATCTGTCCGAACTTTATATCTATCTTGACTATGATGGCTTGACTGTGTGACAACTCTACCACAGTCAACGTTGACTCATCATGAAAACCACGCCCCTCCCCCTCAGCCCTCAGCTAATTAACATTACATTTTCCGCCGGTTCTTGGGGATTCATTATTCATGATGGTTCATTGCATTTCATTTCCACCAACTCATTATTCATGATGCTCTGTGGTTCCACCAATCAGGTAATCCCGTCTTTTCTTTCTCTCAACCAATCGACGTTTAGGACATTACATTGTAACTTTATAAATGAGAGTTTGGTGCTTCTTCATCTGCTTGTGGTTTTATCCTGAAGAGTGCAAGCCGAAAAGCTTTAATGTCCATTTTATGGAAATGCATATTTAAAAATGAAATAATTCTCATATCCAGATCCGGATTCAGATCTTCACCAAAATCAAACCGATTTGTCATGGTCACGCCAACCTGTCCACCAAGTTTCATCCGAATCCGTGCACAACTTTTTCAGATATTGTGCTACATATCGTTTTTGGCCCTATCTCTCAATGGTGAAGAATCACTTTATAAATTATATCAGACCCGGATCTGGATTCGGATCTTCACCAAAATTGAACAAATTCTTCCTTGTCACACACTGAACGTGTCAACCAAGTTTCATCCCAATCCATCCACAACATTTTGAGAAATCGTGCTAAATATCATTTTTGGCCCTATCTCTCAATGGTGAAAAATCACTTTAAAAATTGTAGTAGTCGGATCTGGATCTTCACCAAAATCTAATCAGTTCGTCGTCACACACTCAACCTACCCACGAAATTTCATCCAGGTCCGTCCACAACTTTGAGATATCCTATACACAAACAGACAGAGGGGTGAAAAACATAACCTCCTTCACCTTTGGTTGTGGGGGTAATAAAATTGTGGGGGTAAAAATAAAACAGGCAAATTAAGAAGAAAACAAAATTTCAAACCGGCACACGAAGGATATAACACGATTACAAACAGGCAAATTCAGAACACAATAAAATTACAAACAGGCAAATTGAGAATATGATAAAATTACAAACAGGCAAATTCCGAAAACAATAAAATTACAAACAGGGCAATTCAGAATACAAATAAATTACAAACAGGCAAATTCAGAATACAATATAATTACAAACAGGCAAATTTACAATACAATAAAATTACAAACAGGCAAATTCAGAATATGATAAAATTACAAACAGGCAAATTCAGAATAATAAAATTACAAACAGGCAAATTCAGAATATGAATAAAATTAACAAACAGGCAAATTCAGAAGTAATAAAATTACAAACAGGCAAATTCAGAATAATAAAATTACAAACAGGCAAATTCAGAATATGATAAAATTACAAACAGGCAAATTCAGAATACAATAATTACAAAACAGGCAAATTCAGATATAAATAAAATTACAAACAGGCAAATTCAGAATATGATAAAAATTACAAAAGCAAATTCAGAATACAATAAAATTACAAACAGGCAAATTCAGATTAATAAAATTACAAACAGGCAAATTCAGAATATGATAAAATTACAAACAGGCAAATTCAGAATATGATAAAATTACAAACAGCAAATTCAGAATACAATAAAATTACAAACAGGCAAATTCAGAATAAATAAAATTAACAAACAGGCAAATTCAGATATGATAAAATTACAAACAGCAAATAACAGATACGATAAAATTACAAACAGGCAAATTCAGAATACAATAACAAATTTAAGGCGGAGAATATTTGTTCATTATTTATTTATTTCACAGCTTTGCTAAACTTTGGTGTGGTCATTTGCTTTATAGGCTTTGTATCAGAGGAACAGGATAGTCTGAAGAAGTAGCTGATTGTGTTTCACCAATACTTTGTTGGTGTCTTCAGTCGTTATCCAATATGTCTGTGGATTGTGTCTTGCCAGCACCACAATGGCCTGAAATTGGCTTAATTTCCAATCAAATTGGAGAACACTAAACCCAGAGATGTAGGTTAAACCACTCCATTTTTGGCATGTTTATTTTCCATCGTTGTGTCGCTTTTGTTTGTTTTGAAAATTCTGTCTGAAGAAAAAAATGATTTCAAAATAACACGATGTCCCTCCAGGAGAGTTTGCTCTTATTTACTTTGTTTACTTTTGACATGTACAGCCCTTACCTGAAAGTACGAGTAGTCCATCTGTTGCATGTTGCCCTGCGCAGATCACGTGGAAGTTGTGGATGACAAAGTGACAGTGTGTCGAGATGCTGCCAAAGGAAAGTGCTCGCGTCCCCTTTGCAAATACTACCATCCACAATCGCAAGCCGCCTCCGCTTCTGCATTGCTTCAGTTTGCTTGCTGACCCTTCCCCGACACAACACCTCGGCAGATGGGGTGGTTGAACTACGATTTTTGTTTTTATTTATTGGGTACCGTTTGTAAATGATTCATTTTGGCATTTCATTTGCTTTCCCTTCTCTCTTCTTTATGTCCCATTGATACAAATGGAAGGGCCTGTAATTGAATGGCAGAATGGAAATGAAAGTGGTGCGATTCCTCGAAATGTAATTTCTGGAATGGCAGCGTACTATTGGGAAAATTTTGGAATATTGTGATCCTACTGATTTTGATCATATTTGGGGTTTAAAGCCTGCACGTAAAAGGGTTATTGTTTTTGGTTGGTTGTTTTTTTAATTTCGGGATGGATTCCCGTTTGGGGTCATTTTTGAAATGGCCGAACCTTCGTGCTGTGCACATTTTTAGCTCGTTCCTCGGGGGCTGCTATTTTTATCTTGGCCTGTGTTGGTTTCTTCCTGTCTGATACAAAGATCTTTCAAAACCTGAAAAATTTGACTTCTTGCGAATTAAATAATGGTTGCAACTGATGAAGTTATGTAAATAAGGGAAAAGAAAATCCTTTCCTCTAAATATGCACAATTCCTAGTGCCTATTGTGGAAACTAGCATGTTATCTACAGTGATTTTTTATCTTTTAACTTTATTTGTGTTCACTTTGGAGAGAGGGCTTTGCTGTTTCTTTTAATGTGGGGGGGGGGGGGGGGGGGAGGGTGGGAGGGCGTTTGAGTATCAGGAAATTGTCGAGTACGAGTGTAACTTGACTTGACATGACCTGTATTGTGCATTGGTTAAAGGGGTCAACCTGAGAATGGGATCATACACTGAAACACTTGTGGATAATAACCAGGCTTTGTCGAACACAATCTATAATCATCTTTTCCTCCAAAGGTGTTTTGTATCACGTAGATTAAAAAGGCACCTGTGGTTGAGTTTAAGATTTTAACTTTGGCTATTTTAATGGTGCTTTGAAAAGGTTGTTTAATATATGCAGATAATGCTGAAAGAGTGACAGCCTATTGTGTACGTGTCAGTTAAATGTTTGTGACAACTTCTGTTCATTGTTGTTCATTTTGTTTTGTCTGTGAGGATTGGCAGGCCAAGGCTTTGATGTTGCTTTTTTGACAGACTTTTTTGACGTAGCTGAAAACAACAGTCAGTGGTAGACCATTTGTTAACAAATCTTTTGTGATTGTGTGGTTGACATGGGAAACTGATCCACCCACCATTTGGGTTTGTGTGACGTCAAACCCTAACCGTAGCCCCCCCCCCCCCCCCCACCAATTTATTGTGAAATTGCTGCATCCCACCTCCACCCCCCACAAATTATTCAAAATTAATGATGCAACTATTACATTAATTTGCGTCACCCAAGCCATAGCTGTTCAAATGGACAAACCTGCAGCAAATGTTGATAATGCAAGTCCACCTTCCTCTTGGCTTTCCTGATCTTGTCTTTGTGAGAGTTTGTCTTTTTGAAAATCTGCAGTGGGCCATCAATATGCCGACATGTATAGAGCAGTCTTAAAAGGCATATTGGTGTACAGCTTGAAATCTGTGATCTCCTTTTCAGACTGGTCCATTATTATATTGGCTCCCAACATTGACAGTTCCTGGAATTCTTTCAACAAATTGCATTCTCTCCAATTCATCCCATCACGCCTCCTATTGTTCAATTCGACATCCCGACCCTGGTATACTGATTTGTGTCTTGAGGCAATTGCCAAATAGCAGCTTCCATTGTCCACCTAAAAGGTGAACAATTCAGTGGGAATCTACAGACCCTCTGTAGAGCCTGCTAGCAGTATGTATCGCTTCTTTGATGAGTCGGGGCTCAACAACAAACTCTCCTGAGGTTAAATGTCTCGAGCCTTTCACCATTCTCTGACTCCTTGAAGGCAGCTCCTCAAGTCTGTCACTGGTGCACATTCCTTTTCTGTACCTTCATGCCAAAAGGGTAGAGTCTTGTTTGTCGAGGATTGCTTTCGAAACACCTGACTACTTTCCAAAAAGGGTTCCAAGTCTGATCGCCTCAACTACACATCTGTCAGTCTTCTCTCCATCATCAACAGTGATCGAACCTGTCGTTGCTGCAGAACTTGGGCATTATTGCTTCTCCAATTCTCTGATTTCTGGTCATCAGTTTGACTTTTGCCCCAGATATTCTACCATGAGCACATTGCTTCTTTTATCCCATCAATGGTGGATGCTCGATCTCAAATCAGTGGTCGGGGCCATCTCTCCAGACATCTGCCTCCTGAGCTGTCACATTCCCAACTTTCTTTCTAAATTCTGCTTCCTTTTCAAAAATGCGATTTATTATTCTGAATTTGAGGAATTTTCATTCCAAATACCTGCACCTTTGCTGTCATAAAAGGACTTCATTATTCACGTATGTGACAGAATCGGTCGATTTGTCGACTTGTGTAAACGTAGAACGCTGCTTATGTAAACTGTGTGGCACCTCGCTTGCTGTTCGAGCACATCGTTATTCTTTCATAAATTGGCCACCAGTATTCTTCAAGAAGAAACATTGAACTAAACTTCTGCTTAACCAGTCACTGTATTGCTGTGTATTAGAGGAGCGTTGTAAATGAGTTGCAATATCCATGTATGCTACAACACTGTTTACTGTGAACGTTGGGGTAGCTGAGAATATAACTTTGTTTACTTCACTTCATTAATTTGCTCCATGTTTGGAGAAAAAGATTTGAAATCATTTATGCTTTATTTTTGAGCCAAACCTTTACTTTATCATTAAATTAGTCTTTAGTGATGTCGCTGTGTTGTTCACAAAGAATTAATGGGAATCTGAGTGCAAAAATTTTTTGGCGGGGGCCGGGGGGGGGGGGGGGGGGGGGGGGGCAGTCAGGCTTCGAAATTCCTTTTTGTCATGTTTTCGATACTGTCCTCTTCATGCTTGTACTTTACTGTGGAATATTATACGTCAGGAGGTGGGGTCTGGAAGGTGTCTCGCTCCATTAGTGAGATAGTGCTATCCCGCAGTTATTGTTTGTGTGTAACCTCTTTTAAGAGAATGTACAGGCAGACATGTGCAAGACAAGACCGATTATAATAACTGCGACGATTGATAAAAAGACTTGTATTGACTGTAGCACTTAATATCTCGATTATTTCAGAGAAATTGATTTTGCAATCCTTTGCACTGTAGGAAAAGAGATTGAAGTTGTTATATCAAATAATTATTTTATTATTTCCCTTCTGAATCGCCAGGCGATTAAATAAGTGCTTTAACCAAAAATAACATCAGAAAATTAATCTGAGTCTTTTATGTCGACCTTAAAAGCTGCTTTTTTTTTGATTCACAGTTAGTGGCTCGTGGAAGAGCCGGCGAGGGAGCTGTAAGAGGCTGCGACGTCGTCCATGGGGTAGAGAGAATCAGCAGGCGAGGAGGGGAGAATTGGATGAGGAACGAACATATGAACAACGTGAGACGTACAGACGTGACTAGGGAATTGAGTGGGATAAGTCGACAAAGGACGTGCGAGCAGAGGAGAAGCTGAAAAACAGGTTATGTGTGGTTATGTGTGAGTGCAAGTGACATTGGACAGCAGTCACCAAAATAAGAGGTCGTAGTGTGAAGGACTCAGACGTGTATTGTTTAATCTCCCCGTCCTCTTACTCTGAATATTTAATCCCCCCGCCCCCTGCTTTTTCTATAAACACTCCTTCAGGCTCAGAGTGACCTCAAAGTAAAATTTGCCCACAATTGGGATCCATATCAAATGTCTTTACCTCTGTCCAGTGTTCTTTGGCAGTAATGGAGGCACTAGTCTATTGGTACTTTGTGGAATTTTTGAAATGTTTTGTGACTTGCGCAGCCACGTGGACGTCTGTGATCATCTTTGGTAACCAAGGAGTGCACATTCTTTCATTGTGCAACTTGCCCATTTCGCTGCGTTGCGGCTGCCCGATTTAACGTTATTTTGACCTTGAACTGAACTTGGGCCTTACCTTTTGTTCTGGTCGCACCCTGATCTGATTTGGTTCTCAGTTGCTTGAACTCATGTACGTGGGATTTTGTAATTAAAGAAATGGAGTGTTTGATGTGCGCACATTCAAATTCCCTGCTTTTCTTTCGGAAAAGTGAAATAATCTTTCAGATGGCAGTGGTGGAAATTAGTATTATTGTAACCTCATCACAGTGTAAGGTTGCTGATGTTGCTGTTTCAAAAAGGAAATATGAGGTACAATTGGAACAAATGTACGTCGTTTACATTTCACGGACTTTATTTCACTTTGCTTACAAACATATACGTGAAATTGCGACGGATGTTCATTTGTCCGCAATGAGTTTTCCTCTTGTAAAACGTGACAATTTTGTTTAACTCTGTTTGGTAACATTTTGATTTTTAAACTCATTTAAACAGTGCTTCAGATGATAGATATATATATATAGATATTTCCTTTTTAAAGTTTTTGTGAATTTTTCTTTGACATTTCGCATGATGATCAGAAAATCTTGTTTTGCAAACGGTGTCTCGATATCGCAGATGTTTTCTTTCGTGCATCTATAAAGTGCCGGTTTGCAAACACAACAGCACATTCTAATCGCCAGTATGGAGTGGGAAGGCGGTGGAAACGCCCGAGTATTCAAAATGAATGGGTGAGCGAATTATTGTTGAGACTTGACAAAGCGCGTCGGACTGTTTAAATGTTTTTCCTTGTTTCGAGTACGTGCTTTTTTGCCAAGCGCCAAAGTTTAATGGCAATTGGCCATTCGTCATTCCATTCGTCACCACTCAGCCGGCCGGTCCTAACCGTGGAAGAGCTTACGGGGGAGTCGGTCGGACGATCTGCCATCATCCAGCATGGTTCGAGTCCCACAGCAGACCAAAGTCTGAAATGGTTAATTATCCTAAGTGCATCTTAACCAAGACGAGACTGTGCATTTTGCGTGACAGAAGTTTTTGGTAAGTGATTATCTAATAAACGTGACATTTTGCACTTCTGTAAATAGAGATGGTAAGAGACTTAAAGAAATGGGAAATGTGTAAAATATGAGATCTTATTTTGGATATAATGTGTATAATTCCTGAAGATTTTGTTTTCTCCCCTCCCACCCCCACCCCCCCCCCCCCCCGCCCCCTATGAGGGTACATTAAAGTTCATTCATAGCATCAAGCTTTGTAAGGGAGAAGAATGTGCTCTGCTTTTTGTGCACATGAATGTGGAGTTTCCTTGTGCGTGCTTCGAAATGAAGTTTTTGTTTTCAAAAAATATATTAAACTTTTCCTCCCACGTGTCCAAACCCACTCGATCACAGTGAAGATGGCACGAGGGATTTTGCATTCAAACTTCATGATAGTTGCCACAAAGTGGACTTTCTTGCGGGGACTGTACGTTGTGTTCGTGTCGACCGGGAGGCGGAAAGATCGCGACGCTGTTTGTTTTGCGCGTTCTTTAATATGCTTGCTTTTACATCGTCATTGTGGCACAAACATGTATAAATATACATGTTGTTGCTTCTTGACTTTCTGTTTTTGGTGCAGTGGTAAAATTAGGGGAAAATGCAGTGTCGCCATTATTTGTGCATGTGCAATGATTCATCACAAACTCCACTCCCCTCCCCTGCCCCACTCCCAAACACCCCGTCACTCTATCAGTACTCCACTCCCCTCTCCCAGGACTCTTTTTGTTATCTGTCCCTCAATCTCTGCTTTTCCTTTTTCTGCTGTAAAATAGTATCATGATGCAGGTGCTGTCATTATTCATTACTTTTGTTTTTTAAAACTCGTTCTTCATGCATTTACCAATTAGGGTTGAGCATTTCATTTTATAGTGATTATGGGTAATTTAGATTATCTGCGCCTGGAAGGAGCAATGTTGTCACTGCAGATTCATAAAATCGATTTTGACTTGTATTATTATTTGCTGGTGTATGTTGTGTTCATGTAATACAGTGGGGAGACTTTATTTGCCTGTATTTCTCATTTACGATTGTATAGTGACAATAAAGTTTGAAAACTATTGTTCACTTATCGTGGTGCACATTTAGTTGTGTCTCCATTGTATGTAATTTATTTTATTTTAGTATACAGTAGGGTGGGAGTGGGAAGGACAAAACAGTGGGGAACATGGGGTACACAGGATGGACACCACAGGGACTTTCAGGAAGGAAAGCAGGGAATTTGAAGGAGGTGGGTTTGGGTGGATTAACAGAAAAGATCGAGGATTTGGATGGGGGAAGACAAGAGGTGGTGGTGAACAGATGTTTTGATGACTTGGAGGGAAGAGTGGGATAGAAGTGAGTGTGGGAGTTTGTTCCAAAGGTGGGGAAAAAGAGGAATGGAAGAGTGAAGGTGAGCAATGATTCGTGATTTTAGTACTTTTACCAGAAGGGGGTTGCTGGCGGACCTTGAGCGCCCTGCGGAAATATGGGGGGGGTGGGCAGCCTGACGTGTGCCCTAAATGGAGTTCTCTCATCCCCTCTTCCTGTCCAGGCTGGAGTTCCTCAAGGTAGTCGTTCTGGGCCCTGTTCTTTTTCTGGTTTTCAATCATGATCTCTCCGACTCTCTGGAAAAAAAAAAAAAGAAAATAAAAAACA
>CM068968.1:64972886-64994299 GCA_035128595.1 Eptatretus atami | reverse complement strand
AGTTTTGAGCTTTATAGGAGGTGAAATTTTTGGGGAAATTATTTAAAGAAAGATTATTGTATGTTGCACCCAGTGGTTTGGGTGGTTTCACTTTTTTATGGTCTTATCAAATCTGAGTTTAATGGAGGTTACCATGGTGAGTACATGCTGCTGAATTCAGTGGTGAGTCCAGCATTAAATGTGTCCTGCAATATGACCAAGAGCAAGTGGTTCTACATATTCATTGAGTTCAAATGTTGATCAGATGACCCAATCTATCTAAAGACCAAGTGGTATTCAAATCATACTGGAGGTTCTATGTTGTCAGATGAATAATCAGAACAAGTGGTATACACATAAGCTGAAGAGGTTGACAATGCTTTTGTGAGAGAAGAACGAAATTAAGTAGAAGTTGTGCATCCAGGGATTCCTTTCTTGCCTGACATCGATGCTCTTGTACTGGAACGATTTACCTGCATTCCTGATTTATAATAATGGTGAATCAACCTAGAATCATGGAGCGGGTTTGTGTGTTCGTCTTGTGATGTGACTCTCAACAGTTCTGGACACATCTCATCAGGATTGATACATAGGATCCAGCCGTTGACCAATTAATGTATAGGGTGTTTTTATATCCTTTAAGTGTTTGGTGGGGTGAGGGGGGTGATGAAATTATTTATTGTAATGTGTTGTGCAGCAACCTCCAGGTGGGGGAGGTGTTAAGAACTCTCCATTTAAGTACAGTTCCTGTCCCAGTTTACAGTCAGTGAGTGTTTTTTGAATTTAATCCATGGGTATGTTTTGCCTTACAGACACTCTGGTTATACGTAGCCTGGTGTTGCTTGTGGTTCGCGTGGTGTCTGGATTTTGGTACAGAGTTCAAGCCGTTGGACCATGATTAATACATCAGGAGGTGTTGACTACAGTTGTTCTCTTCACATAGGTCGGCATAAATGAGTTTACTGTAAGGGGGAACTGCATCATGCAGACCACTCCAAACATGAGAAACAGACAGCACACGGCTGATAAGATAGAGAGGGTCTGGCGTTATTTATTTTATTTTTCACTAAACAGAGCTGACTCAGTTGCATTAACATGACAAATAAAGAGTTTATGCGTCAGAAGAGTGTTGCAATGCGTGTGCAAGATCACATCCGGGCGGTAGTATTCTCTGCTGGATTTAAAGAACTTAAAGAGAGTAGATCAATAGAGTATTAGTTGTAATATGCTTGATTCGATATTTGGAGAATTTTCTTGCTTGTTGTTTTGAGGAATTGAAAACGTCTTCACGACTTCATCACTTCTGGGGGTTCCACCCTATATTGATGGACACGGATGTTAAACTTAGTGACCTCATAAAGCCTATTGTTGAGTCACGATTGCTCAGTTGTTTGTTTTCCTCGTTACAAAGAATCTCTATGGAATCATTTTGTTCACCATTGATCTCCTTGTTTAGATTCGAGAGAAGATTACATCAGATGATCGTGCAATGGGAAGCCAGAGAGGGACGCACCATCGCATCCAAACTGTCCTAGTGTTGGATTGGATGGATGAAAACGCTGTGGATTAACCGACCAAGCTATAAATACCAATCCTGAGTGTTTGTTAATGTGTGCGCTGTCCTACAGATTGGAGTTAAACGTGACTCATTGACAGCATTAAGTTGTTGTGGACGTTGAAATGTAGCGCAAGTATTGACGCACCTGCCAAAATTTAGAAATTACCTGTAAAACTCGTTGAAATGTGACGTCTGGCAGCCAGTTCATGACAGACTTGTCAACACTTCGTGCCAACCAGGACACACACGAAGACGCGGGATAATGTGGGCGTTTAGAAAGGGAAGATTTGGAAGAGAGGTGAAGCAAGCTGACTTCCAGAGAGATGGAGAGTTCTCGAGGGACCCAAATGATTGGTGAGATCGCTATGAAGCGAAAGTAAAACTGTCTCGTATTGGAGCACCATAACAAATGCCCATTGTAATGGAAGAATTTGAAGCATCGGAAACGTGCACAGAGAACTTTCACCCGTCAAAGGACAATGAGAAAGCGTCAAAGGCTCACAATGGACTTTCAAATTATACAACTGGGAATAGCATGTGAACATTAAGGTGAAAACCAAACCACGATGTCACTAAATCTTTTATTTGTTTGTATTTTCAACCAAAAGGTGCACCGTTCTTGGAGGATGAATAAAGGTGATGCATGGAGAGAGGAGCAAGCCCTACTAATCACCTCAATAACAAAAAAATTTAAGACGAGTCCGCATTGCAGAATATCAGCTACGTAAAACTAGATGAAACAGGATATACACTTTATTAGACCATCGAACGGCCGAGAAAAGCGATAACTTAGTCTTTAATAGGATAACCTTTTAAACGGAGATACATTCAAGCATCAGTGGGCTGATTACGTAAAAAAAAACGAAAATTCCTCGAAAATGTCCGCACTACAACTTTCAGCCTGAATCCCCTTTTAGCATTCTGATCTTTAACAAGCTCGATGATTTGGTTATTAAAGATTCTTTGGGAATAGTTATTGTAGGATATTGGGTGTAGTATGATTTAACCAAGGATATTGTGGAGTGAGAGCCGACTACGGATTCTCGAGGTCAGGCAGCCTCGCGCTTGCCGAAAAAGCACTCCGGATGCGATTTCAATGGAATTGGATTTTAAACACACGAGATGTGATTAATTGTCAATACAAGGGCCACTCGGTAGCGCATACCTCTGCCTGTAATACCTGATCCACGAGAAATATTACAGCTTGCAGAGTGATAGGCAGAGGGAAGGTCACCAACTGCAGGAGGAGTCTGCAGATGCAGTTGTGCCAGTAATGGTGGCCATTGCCCACAAAGGCCTACTGCAATTGGCAAGTTTTTAAAATTAATGTCTATACACTATAACCAGAGTGGACCTGGATCAACATCGGTCAATTTAGCATGGAAGAAAAGACGTCAGTAGATGTTGTTTGCTTCTGGGATGCCATGTGAAATGGGGAAAAAGGGAAACTATCTGACAAGCCCAAAAGCTCAAAATGGAGACTACTTTCCTACCCATACAGGAAAATGAAACATTGAGACTTACTGATTTAAGCACTTCTTGCCCCAACAATAAAGTCCTTTTCATATCTTAATTTTACTCAAGAGAGCAAAATGAATTTGTCCATGTTCTATTTGGGAATATTAATTTTTCTATAACATTCATTTCCTCGAGTAATTTCAAAGAATAACTTGGAACTTGGTTCTTGGTTTAATTATACTTTTTGAGCATAATGATAAATTCTCTTAATGTCTGTTTGAACATCATGATACACTATCATTTGTAGTTCAATTTATATTTTTATGTCTTTTGAAATTCACATTATTTTGATCATTTTATGTAGTTTTGACATTTATTTTATGAAAATTATAAATGAAATCATTTGAGCAACTGTTTTATTTTTTGTGTTTAAATGAGTCCAGAAGCTTCGCCTGAAGAAAATGCACGAATTTATTTTGAGAGAAACACCCGAAAACCTCATTGTTTTATTTCACGTGATGTCATCACTTGTCTATTTTAACGTGAGCTTTGGCTGTTTTTATTACAGAGTATGGATTCAGAGGGTACCCTCAGACCTGCAGATCAATCTTTTTCACAAGGGCGAGGAGAGATTTAACCGATTATTATGTTGTTTTATACAGAATTAAATCACTATATGACTAAATAATATTATTTTTTTACTGACAGATTGTACAAAAATCAGTTGATAACTGATGTTGAAAATGAAGAGAATGATATAATGAGAATGGCAGAATATGAATGAAATCCACTAGATCTTATAATTTTGAAGAGAATCATAATGTATACGTGGTGTTGGAGAACTTTCACACCCCTGAGATTGGATAGTACAAAAGAAAGGTGAGAATTATCCGTTCTGTTCTTCTCTTCTTGTCCTTTTTGGTGTTAATTTTGTCTGTTTTGAACACAGGAGACGATGACTCATTTTCAATTTTTTTTTTCAGTTTAAAGCACTCTCTGGATAACACCTGACAAAAACTAATCCTTAGGAGTATGTTTTATTTATGTATTGTATTAATTTGTTCCGGTTGTGGAATTCCGAAGACAACAATAGAACTATAGATTAGTTATGCACGATAGTATATGTGTAGTTAGGATTCACAACAACAATTGTTGTGAGGGATTTGCAAGTGTTCCCACAGGGCTGAAGGTAATTGGTAGCCAGTTTTTCTTTATGCTGTTGTTTTTGGAAAATCCTACAACAAAATCCAGCACAAACAAAAGCACCCAAACTACACCCAAAACAACTTAGGCCTTACTAAACCACCAAAAGCAAATTCGCTTCGCCATTTTCATGTAAGCAGCAAGAACAATGACCAAAAATTAAAAAATTAAGAAGACAATCACAAAATTCGCTTTTAAACGTGTGATGGGTTGTGAATGGATCATTTAGAAGGAGAATGATCAAAGATGTTCATTGACATTTTATTAATACATGGCTTGGATCGGTGGTTGTGAAGATCAGAACCCACTGTGATCACCAATTTTTGCATATTCGCGTTATCAAGGATATTAAGGTGAGATATAGTAGGGAGAGGACGTAAGCTAGGTTTTACTGAAGAAGGAACGGCGATTAGGCGTTAGTTGTCCTGGCGGCACAAGAGCGGTAAGATGCAGGTTAGATAAAGCGCAGGTATTAGTTGTATGGTTTGGAACAAATATCCCTGCGAGAGTTGGCGATTGGCAAGTTTGGTGGGGTCCCGAAAGAACGTGACTAGCTCTGGCAGTGTTAAGGGCGTAACGAATTGATTGTCAGTTACGGTGGGAAAAGGTCGAGATTGGTTAGGGGAGATTGACGCCGGGAGGACTGATATAAATATAGTTTATACATAATGTTTATAACTAATGGATTTTCTCGTTTGTTTTGATAGCAATAGTGTGATATGAGTTTTCAAATCACGAACCGTAGACTTTGCTGCTGCGAAAAGAGATTTGTTCAATGTTTTCCATCTTGTTTAATGATATATCACTTTGGCTTACAATTATTTAATTTAATTATAAAAAAAGAAATAGAAGGGGTGTGAAAGGGAGGGGGTGGGGGGGTAAGGTTGGGATTGAGTGGGGGGGGGTGAGAGTAGGGTTAGGGTTGGGGATAGGGTGCATCCCTACCAACAATAACACTCCCCCGTCAATCACCACATACCCTCCACTGGTGTGGGGGAGGGTGGGGGCTGGATAGAGGGGGTAGTGGTGGTCAAATGGGGGTGACAGGAAGGGAAGTGAAGGCGGTGGGGGGGTTAGGGTTGGGATTTGGGGGGGGGTGGGGCGGTAGGTTGGTGGGGGGTAGTGAATCACTAAACACAATCTAATAATACCAAAACATATATTGTGTGTGGGCGAAGGGTGGGGGGTGGGATGAGGGGGTGTGGTGGTAAAGGTGGGGGTGCACAGGGTAAGGGGAAGGGAGGGGTGGGTGATAAAAAAATCGGGTTGGCTTGTGTGGTGTGGCATTGTGTGGGTGTGATTGTGGGTGGGGCTTGTGTGGGTGTGCTCTGTGTGGGTGAACAAAGGTGTTTGGAGAAATTTGTTATTAATTTAAATGTGTGTGGATATAAACAATACACCCTATAATGAGGCTAATATGGATGTGGGTTGTGGTTTGTGGTGGGCTGGAGTAAAAAAGGGCTGAAGTCCAAAAAGGGAGAGTAAAAAGGGTTGGAGTCAAATTTTTGATTTTAATTTATTATCATTGATTTTTGTAATTCTGTGAATAAATGAAATAATTTCCAACATCCTAAATCACGTAATTTGTAAGTCCAAGGAAAATTGTTCTGATTACAATAAAAAAATTTTTTTAAAACCCTTCATGTGTCATGCCTTAGTTTAACCTTTTTTAAAAATGAGATTTTAACTGTTATTCTTAATATACAATTTGCTAGGTTTTATGTATTTAATTTTTTTATATATTTATTTTGTAGTTTCTGATGTTTTTTTCGTTGAGGTATGAATCGTTCGTCGTACAAATTGAATGTCCTGATTAGATAAAATTGTTTGGAACAGAGTCTGTTAACTTTTATATAGTATTATTTTTTTAGTGTGTTTAAGTAAATAAAACACGCACTTTTATTAATTAAGTGCTGTTATGTAAACTGTTATTTTAAAATTCATAAGTTTTGTTGTAGAACTACCTGTACCTCGTCAAAATTTTTTTTTAGGTTCTTTGCTTTTATGTGAATATCCTGTTGGAAGCTAAATAGAGTATTCTGTTTTGTTTTTCAGGGAAACCCAGATATCGTACACTAAATAAATACCCGGTTAAGAATCTTGTAAATTATAATAATTGAGTTAAATAATCCCAGAGACAGATAAATACATTCATTGGAATCATCTTCCCTTATATTCAACTTTTGGTATTATTGGTTTATTTAATTTCACTATTGCACTTAATCTTATGACATATTTGATCCTATAGTGTTTTGAATTTCGACAGCTTTAAATTGAGATGTCCCATATTCTTAACAGTATATAAACTTTTCATAAGGTTGGATTTTGAATTAAAGATTAGTTAAAAATTTCTCGATTTGCTTCATTGTTTTTTTAAAAGAGTGACCAATTTTAATAATCATATCGTGATCGTACAATGTTATAAACAATTTTTTAGGTTTGAAAAGGGTTAGGATGTCAGCCTCTATATCACTTTTACTACAGAGTTTTTCCTGAACCCAAACAGGAAACTACAGATGGTATGATGTATTCCCCTGGTATTAAAGGAAAATTGTATTTAGTGTTTTAAAGTGGATGTGGATGAATAAATTACTTTTGAGTATTACTTTGTTTCAGTGGTTTAAATGGTTAAACCAGTAGGATGGGACATTTATTTTACCAGTTAAAGTTTTTACCGTGCTTTCATCAGGGTACTGGTGAATTTAGATCGGTGCAAGAGCCAAAGTAAAATAAGAGCAAACAATGGAGCAGTCCATTTCTCCTTGTGATGAAGACTTTTTGAAAAAAACAGGTTCCCAAAAACCAACGAGAAGTTGGACCAAATGCAAGGCACCAAGGATTGACATGGTCAAAAAAACTCACTAAGGCAACCACCGAAGGCGTAGGAGAGGTATTTATTGGACCAACCAATAACACAGGAGTGGGTACAAATTAAACGCTGCGGGAGCCACCGACGTTTATTTACGGTCTTGTACAGTAGGTAAAACAACGAGTTGTTTTTTGGTTTTAAGGCCACGGCCTTTATTTACACGCTCTGACGTGCCAAGAATTAGTTGAAAGACGGGATTAGGTATACATAATACCTATGGATTTAAAGTCTTTGGAGAAATCTCAGAACGACTGAAGTAAGGGATGTTCTGGTTTAAAATGGAAAAACATGTTGGGCAGATCGAATTGCCCAATTTACAGATCTTTTATAGGGAGAGGATATATAACTGATCGTTTGGGAAACGGGGGGTCTGAGGTGGGAAAACCATAGGGTCAATGTAACAAATTTTCTGATTTTTGGAGTTCCACTGGGATTGACCCCGTTTTTTTTTTTACCATTTGATCCTTGGCCAGATAAGATTTATGACTATGGGGTTTGGAGAACCAACATGTTTTAAGGGACAGTGGGAGATGCGGTCGAAGGTCTAATTCAATGGGAAGGGTTCCAAAAAAAGGTTAAATGACCAATTGGAAATGTTGATCAGATCAATAATACACGAACAAGTGGTTTCTACCTCTGTTGGAAGTTACATGCTTTTGCAGGAGAGATAAGGAGTTTAGTACGAGTTGTTATCCATTGATTACTTTTCCTTGTATGAACAAACTCCTTTATGGGATGATTCACTGCATGTTACCTCGATTTATATATGGTGAAGACTATTAGCAATTCATGGAGACCAACACGGTGTTTGTGTGTTGGTTGTATGAAACTTTCAAATAGTTTTTGACATATCATCAGGATTCTACATAGGTAGGCCGTGACACAAAATTATGTATGGAGTGTTTTTTTACCATTTCAACAAGGTTTTATTGGTTGGTTGAGGAGGGTGATGTAAATTATTTAATGTAAATGTGTTGTTGTGCCGACCAATCCGGGGGGAGGTATTTACGGTCTCTCTTTGCCGTTTAAGTATTTATTAGAACGTTTGAGTAACGTGCTGTGTTTTGTGATTCAACATAGGTTGTTTTTTTTTCATGCATATCTGGAGTTTTTATTTAGAGTTTTCCCTAAAAGGATGTAGTGAAAAACGCAAATAAGGTATGGTAGAGAACGTGTTGAATGAGTGGGGCCCAAGATAACACGCCGGTAGGAGGTAATCTGTGGAGTTTTAAGAATTACACAGAGGATCACAATAAGAGTATTAGGTTCTATATGGGATTACGATTTTGGAGAATTATACCTTAGATGTGTTTGAGAGATAAAAAGTCTTAACGGACCTCATCAACTTCTGGGGGATTACAACCCTATATAGTGACGAGTTAATTAGTGACGTCATTAAGCGCATTGTGGTATGAGAGGCTCAGAGATTTTGTTCTCGTAAAAAATATATGAATCATTGTGTTCATTTGATGACCCTTTGTTTAGATTCGAGAGAAGATTACTAGAGATAAGTAAATGGAAAGTCCGAGAGGTACCGACACCACTCGCTAAACTGTCATGTGTCCTTTCTTGGTTGGATTCGCAAGATATAAATTAATACCTGGTTTTTTATTGATGTGTGTGCTGTCCTGATGGGAGGAAACGCCGAATCTAATTCTGACAGCTTAGTTGGTGGGTTGAAGAGGAGGAAGATCAATTGCAAACAGAACTGGCAATTAATTACCCTTCCTTACATGAGATCGAACGGGTCCGGCAAGCAAGTTATGAAAGACTTGTCAATAGTCACAGCCACAAGGAAAACACGACAGATGTCAGGGATTTTGTGGGAAGTATAAGAAGGGAGAGTTTTGAGAATGAGGTGATGAAGCCTGACTTCCAGGCAGTGAGCAAGATGTCCTCGGGCAATGGATGGTGAGATCCCTCATCGAGCGAAAGTTTAATGTTTGGTTAATTGAACAGACCTACCAAATGAATCATTGTATGTAGTTTTGAAGAAACCAGGAAAAGTGCAAGAGAACTTCTGTAAAAGTTCAGGAATAGAAAGAACGTACAAGGAATACAATTGGAACTGCATCCTGCAATGGATCACATGGACGTCTCCATGCATGGACTACAAAATGGATTATCATTGCATGGTACTACAGGCACTTATCATGCATGGAAAAAAAAGCAATACATGGACTCTAATGCGATGACTGCATGACTTATATGCCATGGACTAACATGGATATCATTATAATCGGATTTTAGATGTGAGATATAAAAGAGTGAAAACCACATAAACATGAATGACTTGAATATTTTATTATTTGTTTATAATTTACAAAGGTGAAGCGTTATTGAGGTATGATCACAGGTCCCGATGCATGGGAAGCAGGATGAGCCCAGCAACTAATGCCATTCAAAACAAATACCTTTAATAGACGAGTCACGAATTTAAGGATAATACTAATTGTGATAAGACAGATTTATTAAATTTAAAAGAACAAGATCAAAGACTAGACGTTTGGGGATAAAATTACTACAAAGTTAGATCCCATAGGAGATGAAAGAGGCTTGGGAATGTCCAATACAAAAACCGTATCCCAGGGGACCAGTTAAGGAAACAGGCAAAAAAAAGAGGGAAAGTCCCTATAAAGAAATTTGCCGCTTATAGCCCAGTTGACGTGTCCATTAATAGACAAAAAGGAAAGGAAGAGAAGAGGAAGGTGAACCACAACCAAAAAAATTAACAAACGGGAGGGAAAGTAAAAGAATCACTTTAAAAAAGGGGGGAGGGTACCACATAAGATCACTACTGGAAGCGACTGACATGTGATCAAGTAGAATGTACGCGATTCATAATCGATGTAAATGATAATGTAAAATAGAAAATAGACAACAAATTCCACACACCTGTCTGGCAACGATATACATCATCCTGTTACCACATGAACGTGGTTCTAAACATTTTTGGAGACCGCGACAAAAACTTTAAGTGGGTCCGCGACATTGATCATTGAACATATGCAGTGAACATTCAAGGGAGGAATATGAGAGGAAAATGAGAACCCTCATCACGCAGTTCCCAGTCTGTAAACATTCACACGTTGATAGCCATATGAATCACCTGTGTGAATAGTGAGATTCGTGTTCAGATTCAAATTTCTGGAAGAGTGTGTAGAACAGTCTGGTATTAACGGAGGATTTGATGAGTAACAACATTTAGATTGATGTTTTGGAGAGGCATTGGGAGTTTGTGGATACGAGGTTCTTTATGGAGAGGGCCCTATATGTGAATATGAGAGTGAATTTGACTCACAGGTTTGACATTACCCAAAATTTAGTTTAGTATTCTTGTACCCTGTGGCAAGCTCACATATGTAAACCCGAGAGAATTTTACACAACTTAGTCTAGGCTTTATGTAAAGTTTGTTAAATGTAACCAAGACGCAGTGAAGTTCATTAAGTGATCAGGCCAAAATATCAATGTAATTTTCGTCAGAAGCTGTATCTTGAAAAACAAGTAACTGTGACATCATGGAAACATAGTTGTTTCGTAATGGAGGAAAATTACATTTTCTATAACAATAGTAACATGAGTTACTTTAATGCGTTGGAATTTAAATGGATAGACATTTGTGTATTGAGTGGAATAGTTCAGTGTTGATAGATTTTGTTAACCAATGACTGCTTGCGTCAATTTGATACGATGTGGGGTTAGGTTATGACAATTAGTATGGGACTTTTGGATTGAGAAGGTATGACAATATTCATATGAAGAAAAAGGACTTTGACAGGGATTGTGATGAACCACCTACAGTTTATTGGGCTCTGTAGTTTCCTTTTTGAGAAGAAAAAAATCCCTTTATGTTTGTAATGTAGGCATGGGTGTTGTTGGTGTAAATGATTAAATTTCAACTGGTTCAGCTTTAGTGCGAAGCACCCAATTCTGACAAGAACACAATGTGGATATTTACTATTTTTGGCTAGATGTGGATCACGACTGAAGAAAGTCAGTTACTGATATTTTTTTCACCGTTAATGACCGTTGTTGGAGGAAATATGAAGACACCGAGATTGTTTTTTAGTTGACTTGTAACGTTGGCACCTTACATGTGTGTCTTGGTCGCATCTTTGGATGCTGGAGAGTTTTTTTGACAAGAAGTCTATTACGATTGACCGTGTTAGATAGCAGCTAAAATTGACACTAACCAAAACAAACAGTTCAGACTGTATTGTCTCCCTGTTACTGTATCGTAACAAAAAAAACACACATTAACTTGTGTCAAAATCTGTTTTAATGACTACTGTATAACTTGGTATGGGAATTTTAATTGATTTCAATTTTAAAATATTATGATTTTATTTACTTATATATTGTTTTTAATTTGTTTGAACCATTAACAACGACACGAAACATATAGCCAACCACGTGAGGTGACGACACAAGGTTGGAACCATTGCATTAGAACAGAGAACCCGATGCACCGAAGTGGAGAATCCGTTGGAGTTTTTGGAGGGATAACGTAAATTACCAGCAGAGTAAAAGAATAAATATATAGATAAAAAAATATAAAATTATATATTGTGCGAATTAGCGACCAGAGGCGTCGGCAAGGCAACGTGATCCGAATAGCGGCCAGTCTGCAAAGGACGGACAATTTAGTAGTGACCACCTCTGGCTAACGCAGGGAGCTCGTCACGAGTGGGCATTTGGCTCTAAGGATCAAACATACACAGTGAAAAATAGGAAAAAGCGTGGCTGGGTTGTTCCAGCAAACCTGACTACCAAGTACACTAAAGGTGGTAAACGGGAAACTGCCACTAGCAGAGGTAGGACTAGGAGGAAGATTGGGCGGCAGTCCGTACTATCAGGTAAGAAACGAGGGTGTTAATATGGAGATAGAGTTCGAGATTTTCTCGGGCGTATTAAGAAATAAGAACAATTAAGTGAAGCAGGATGGATATTACATTTAGAAAGAGAAGCCCGAAACGGGAAAAACAGTTCACCAACAACACAAAGACCAATTTTATTAAAACGCAGGGAAGCAACACTCTTATACCAGTAAAATAGAATTGACATATATAATTCAAAAAAACAAAAATTGCAGAGTAATACCAAATAAGCGAAAACCACAGGAAACAACTTAACAAGTTTTATCAACCCAGACGGACGAAAAAATTTATTGAAAGACCACAAGAATAAGGATAACAAAGACAACGGGGGGAGACCAGGGGCAAGTGGGCAAATATGTGCGGCCGTGACTGAAGGAGAGGGAAGCCGAGACGGGGGTCCTACGGTGCGTGACGAGCCGAAATGTATGGATAGGCAGAGGGCTGAGATTCGTGTCCCCTTTGCGGGTTTCAGTTGGCAGCTTGAGTGGCGGTGGGAACCGGGACATTTTTGCCAACTTTTCTACCGCCGCCGGGGAATAAGGGCGGGGGGGGGAATTTGTTGAATGCGCTGGGGGAAGGGAATGGTGGCTGTTAAGGTAGAGAGAGACAGTAAAGTGGACAATACGTCGAGGAACACGACGTCTTCCTGATGAGAGCTCTGGTTACATTTTCATCGAATGGAATGATGTTCGAGAAACTCGACTTCCGTCCTAAGAAATTTGACTTGATCTGCATCACTTGCCGTTGCCCGTCCGGGTTTTAATAGGCGGCAAGGAATAATGCAATTCCGAATCAGGAATCCAATCTAGGAGGGAGGCTGGAATGGCGGATGAGGGGCCGTGAATCCTTCTAAGAAAATTTGAAATAATTGTATCATCAGAGCGTGGAGGGGGAGCGGGCTTGTAATTGGCGAATCCAGAAAAGTGATGCGTCTGTAGCTTCTGTACGATTCTCATCGGAAGGAGCATGTGAAGGGGTGGGTGGTATGTCTGACGGCCGGAAAGCGCGTCAGTGTATAAGTGCTGCGGAAGGCGTAAAGAGGAGAGAGGTGGGGTTGGGTTGGAGGGTTTTTGTGGTCACATTGAATGTCCATGGTGGTTTCCGGAGGCCATGAAATGGATGATGTGGGAGCGAGTTGTGCAGGAGGTCTGGTGTTGGGTTGTTGTTGTTGTCATGAGGTTGGAGTTTGTGGTTGGTGAGGCTGGCGTGGTGATTAGGTGGTTGCGGTTTGGCCGTGGTGGTTCAATAAGAATGAAAAGGGCTTTAGCGTACAGACTGTCACAATAATTCTGAGGTGTTTTGGGGTATACATGTAACTTACGAAGAATAAATTCTCTAGGCTTCGCTGGTTTTGCGATTTCCACAAGTTACATATATTAATATTATAATTAATTACAAATCTAATCTAAATCATTCATGCCTGTTCACCTGGGAGTGGCAATACGGTAGGTTTAAATTAACTTGGTGATCCTCTTGAGAATTGGTCTGTAGCTTGTAGATCTATTTAATGAATCAGAATGAGCTGGTTAAGTCCGTGACATGACGAGTAGCGTGAAAATGAAGCGGTTTATGCTAGGCAGCTTCCATGGTGACTAAGTCCCAGATTCATCAGCATTGAGTTGTGGTTTTAACGATAGCGAATGACTGAAACTTGTGTTAGGTCGAGGGAGATTAATGGTAACGTCACTTTAAGAAGGAATGTGCGCTGCATTGGTTAAGGTGAAGGAGCAGTTTGAAGGTGGAATCGGTGTCTCGACGGAGTAAAGTTAACAAGATAGACTGCATCCAGTTTACTTAATCTAACATACTTCTGCTACTATTCCTTTGCTGTTAATATATAGGAAGAAGGGAGCATTAAAATTAATTAATAATCAATATAATTAAGAATACTTATACAATACTGGCACGAATGGGAAATAATGTTCGATTAAAGCTCGGGATTTTAATGAGTTGATGAAGTCAGTCGGTTAAGACCGGAATAGACGTTAGGGCCGATCATTGTCAGGAACACGATCAGTGCGACCCGAGACACTGGATTTTGTGAGTTCTGGCTTTACTTTTTCTTTGCGGCATGCGAGTGGCGAGGCATCGGTCATTGTCAGGGCCAGAACGAATTGTGTTTTAAATTCTAAGTGATGTCCTGGTCTTTGTGGGAAGGTACCGGACCGTGTGATCATTATTTCCGTGAGATCGATTGACAGGCGACTTGACATGTGTGGGAGCGACTGGGTACATACAGGGGTGGTCAATGATGTGCGGTCTAGGGGATAGCCGCCTTGGGTGGAGCGGGATTGATGGGTCGCCATTTGTTGGAACAGTTTAAAGGTTGAAATGTAATGATCGTCTCGAGGAGATAAACGAACGAGAGATGAGCATTGGGCTATTGGTTTTAGACGGACTTTCCTGGTCGGCGAAGGGAAAGAGACGCTGTTGAATTCTTTGGTCCAGCTATGAAGGAGCAATTTAAGAGTAAATCCGGGATGGAGGTTCAAAACGGCTAGGAATTGGCGGGAAGGTATTATGTTGGACTGCTGAGAGAGTCGATTGGCGATGTTACGAGTTTCATGGTCATTGAGAGACAGGATGAAGTCCTGAACCTCGTTGGGTCACCGGTTGGTCCGTGCCGTGGCGAGACCAGGAGCATGCCTGCGTAGGGAGGTATGGACGAAAAGATCGGTTCTGGAATGGTTTGACTATCTGCATCCTGAGGATTATTGTGGAGGCCGAGATGGAAGCTGGCGTTCTTACGATTACTGACGGACCTAATTATTGTTTTTTTAGTCAGTCTCTGCGTGCACATGCGCGAAGGCAGGTGGAGTTTGGAGCTCACTTGGCCTTGTGAGATGTCTGTTTTAGGAATGACTGTAATGTTGGTCAAGAGCAAGATGTTATTCCTGGATCCGAGGGGTTGAGTGGATAGTCTTCCTTGCTAATAGCTGGGACCATGATCTGGAAAATGATAATTTATTCGTTATGCGATGAATCGTCCAGGGGGAGGTGCATTAGCAGGCTTGAAATTAACTGAGATATGGAATTAACGGAGGAACGTAGGGGTGGGAGTTTGGCCTATGCAAGGCGTTAGGTAAATTGACAGGTTGTCTGATTTTACTGCGTGACCTGGCGACTGCAGGAGCTGAGAGAAATTCATCTCGTCAGATTGAAGGAATCGGGAATAATGGGGTTGCTTCCACTGAAAGAGAATGGGGCTAGTCGGTATTGTAGTTAATGTTGTGGAATGGGCAGATAAGACATTTGAACGCAAGCTCGATCAAGACTCGAGAATGGACCGCCGTGAGTGACGGAATAGTCGTGGTAGGTGGAATAATACTGCATTTGGTCAACTTTTCAATAGTAACATGAGGGGGACAATTATTACAGGATGAATTTTTTTCTAATTACACTTTTTATCAAGGTATAATTGTTTGTTCTTTTAACCTTAGGGCTTCTATTCAATTATGGAAGTAAAAGTTTGTTGTAAGCATTAAATGTGGTATTGTTTCGTGACTTTGAGACATATCTGAACTGTGTAGGAATCATTTTCACTACCAAATGATAAAATTGTTTAAGCTCTTCATTTGAACCTATATATCTTGTTCATTCTATATTCCTTAATAGTTTTATTTTGCAATTAATATTCTTTCTAATAAAATTGATCATTTAATATTTTTAGTACTTTTGTGATCCGAATGATATAATTCTACTTAATGTCTAATCTGAACACTCCTGAAGTTTGTATCAATTTTGAGCTTATAAGTAATTAGTCATTTTATGTATAATGAAGTTTTCAGATTGAGTATTATTTTTCTTTTACTTAATTCTAGTTTTTAAATTGAATTCCGCTTAAATTGTTTTTAATTCCCTTTATTGTTTTTTTCCGTTTATTAATAAGCTTAAATTTGATAATTTTCAATTTATTTAATGTTTTTATCTATATACATTGACTGAGTTTTCTACTCTTTGTTGACTTAAAATTGTTACATTTATATATTGTGGAACGCGCGGTAGTTACTACATTTTCTTGTCCTCATCTATCTATTCCATCTTTCTACCTTATAATGGAAATCTTCATAATCTAATATCTTTCTAGGCTTAATGCTTTTAATTAATTCTTCCTTTCTTGTTATGTTTTAATTTTTACATTTGTAATTCATTTTTTTAATCTTCTCTACAATCATACAATATTATAATTCTAGTTAATGAATTTTTAATTAATATACATTTCCTTTTTCACTTTAATCTATCTATCTGTCAATAACTTGTCGATATGCTTTGTTCATCTTCACTCATTACTTTGCCTTTTACCTTAAATTTTCATTATTTGGAAAATTGTCTCTTAATAAATTTAATGTAATAATTATTTTTCCAATATCTTTTTATAATAGTTTTTAATTTAGGAATATACAGTGTCATATCATGATTTTCATTTTCCTAGAATCTATAATTAATAATAAATCATATCTTGAATATAAGAAATGGTTAATATAATGGATTTATCTAAATACTTTCCTTCAATTGCATAAAGAGAGTTTCTGAACCTTCCTCTGTTACTTGGTTTAATTACTATTCCCTGAAGTTTTAAGATGTTGGAATCAATGTTTTGCCTGTTTCTATTCTTTGTTTTCCAAGAAAGCCTTTTATCTATCAGATCTTATATTAATTTGTTTTGCTTTCATATCTGTAATTGAATTTAATCTTTTTTTATAGCTTTGGTATTAATTTTTAACAGTCCTTGATTTAGCTCATTTCTTTTCTCTCCATGTTTTAAGCTTCCTGAAATGCACATATCCTTTTATCATGACATGTTGTATCATCATTCCTGGGTGATTTGTTTAATAATTAACTTTTCATATTAACTAATCATCACCTCATTTATATACATGAATACTTCAACAAACATTTCCAGAAACAAGATCATGCCGCACCCAGCATACACAGCCTGATGCGCAGCAGTACTGCTCTCCCCTCTGGGCTGGTGCTTCCTGCCCTCCCACCTTCTCGGCTTCACAACCGATGGAAACCAAAGGGCAATTTGGGCATTCTCGACGTATCTCCCCGGTGTGACGAGTCTTTGCGGATCTCTCACCCGCAGCAGGCGGTTGTCCCTTTTCATGTCTCCTCTACCATCTCCTCGCTCCAGCCTCACCCTCCTCCTCCCCTGTTCCTGTCTGAGAGATCGTCCCGCTGCAACAGGAGAGGAAGTCTGTGAGCCATGAATGGAGATGGCCTTGGATACCATGGGAAGAGAGTTTGCTGAGCAGGGCAGGTGCCACACCATATCGAAAGTGCGCGATATGTCTCGGGATATGGCTCTGATTTCATGTCCGGCATTGAGGACCTCCATCCATTGTTGGTGAGAGCCACGAAGCCAGGCATATCCAGCGGTAGAGTGACCTGGTCTGAATCCAAATTGATGATCGAAATCAAGGCATTGGAGAGAGGAAGGATCTAATGTCTGAAGCGATGATGGATCCATAACCTTGCTGATGATTGGGAGAAGGCTGATTGGTCTCTAGTTGCAGGGATCTTTTTTATGCAGGGTGGTAATGTTTGCTGATTTCCAAGCAGATGGCAGATGACCTTGAGCAATGAGAGGTGAGCAAGAGCAGAGGAGCAGGTTTTTAGGACACGTGGGCTGATGCCGTCTGGACCGGTTGCAGAATCTGAGTCGAGGTTTGACAGCAAGCTCTCCACCTTGTCAGGAGAAAAAGACACAGAGTCCAGGGACAGTTGGGTGCGACTGGGTAAGGTGGGTAGAGAAAGCGATAGGTTTGGGACACAATATTGAGAAGCAAACACAGCGTTTAGACATTCAGCCTTTTTACGAGATGTCAGCAGTGCGGTCATTTGAGGTAAGGGAGGGGATGGAGGAGGAACATTCACCAGAAAAAGACTTGATTAGAAGGGCACTCGGTGGAGTGCATACTTTCGCCACATAATGCCTGATCCACGACAACATATCGGGCCCAATACATTTTTGAAATATGCTGCATATCGTTTTTTGCCCGATCTTGCAATGTTGAATGACTTTCAAAATTAAATAATTCTTGTATCCGGATTCGGTTCTTCACCAAAATTGAAACAATTTTTCCTTGCCATACACCCAACATGTCCACCAAGTTTAGTCTGAATCCGTTCACAACTTTGAGATATCCTGTACTCAAAGACAAAGAAATAGAAAGAGGTGAAAACAACCTCCTTCATCTTCGGTGGTGGAGGAAAAATGCATGGCAACCTGACCGGAGACCATAAGTACACCTGTCCTCCAAAGTATTTTCCTTCTGATTACTTCATCTTTCTCAACAGAATGACTCCTCTGCATCACATCGCACTCTCTCCCTTGTTTCATCTCACTCACACCGCACACTGTCACTCAAACCCTCCCCTGCACCCAAACTTTCTCCCACACACCACACACTCAAACCCTCACCCACACCTTGCACACACAAATATTCCCACGCACTCAAACCTTCCCCCACCCTGACCCCACACACTCAAACATTCCCCTGCATCCCAGCTTCGCAAAGCTTCACCTTGTCCCCACAAAGCCCCCCACCCCAACACCTCCTCCCCCTCTGTCTGTAACTGAGTGACCTCAAACACCCGAGGTCTCCACTCCAACCTGACAGATCTCTCAATCCAGGCTGCTGCCGATAAGCCAGACATCATCTGTTGACAGAATCCTTCCTCCCACAGGACGTCCCCAACTCCTCAGTGTCTCTTCCCGGTTCTTGTCTCCTCTGATTTGATAGAACTGAACCACGCGCGGTGGTGTTGCACTTTACATCAATAACTCAATTTATCACTGCCCTTGTCCTGATCTTACACCTCCTAACCCCCAGAAGTTGCTCTGAGTGACTTCCCCTCCACCCCCACCTCTTGTTCATCTGTTTGTTGTGCCATCCCCCAAACCGTGACGACGACTCTTTTTCTCTTTTTCTCTTTCTTTTTCTCCATGGACAAACTTTTAATCACTCATCCCAACTCTCTCTTCCTCATACGTGGCGATTTCAATATAATAATAACTTGGCTGGGTGTTGGTGCCTGTCGCCAGCCATGGCACTACAGCAGAAGGACTTCTGTGACTCCATGGGACTGATTCAATCTATGAACTTTCCAACCTGGATTTCTCCCAATGGCCAATCCTCCCTTTTGAACTCGGTGATGGCTGACTATCCTGCAAATGTCTCCTGCTCGTTCTCTGCTACAATTCGTTCATCTGATCATATGCTTGTGAAAGTCAACAGCTCTGGTTATTCTTAGAGAGCTATCTCAACGCTAAACAGTCTGGCATTTCATCCAGGCAGACTGCAGACACTGCAAGCGGCCATCTTTGGTCTTCAGAACTGGTCTCCCATATCTACTCTCCCTGATGTTAACTCAGCTTGGGAATTCTTCCACAGAAACCTGCTCTCTCTGTCTCTCATGCACGGATTCATCCCATCGAGTCTTCAGTTATCCTCCCCTTATTCCAGCACATGGTACACTGAATTACATAAAAAGGTGCAAAAACTGCTCCACTTAACTCCAGACCTATCAACTTACTTCGAATCATCAGCAACGTCATGGAATACATCATCGCAGTTGATATGAAATCCTACCTTTTCTCCAAAAACCTCATCTCACATCAACAATTTGGTTTCAGACCGGATCACTCCACATTGGACATGCTGCTTCTATGCACCCAACGATGGATGGAGGCCCTCCATGTCAGACGTTACATCAGGGCCGTCTGTTAGAGAATCGACAGCTGGGTGTGCTGCACATCCAAGCTGAAGTTCATTTTAAAAACTGGGCTCAAACAGCAAAGAGGGTGTTCAGAATGTTGCATGCTAACCACAGCTCTGACTCACAAACCAGCTGCATCACTGCGGATGCCGGTCGATCTTACTACAGGCCGGATGGGTTCTCGATGAACTGATACCATTCTGCTGGTGTCACGGAGACGACATCCAAGCAGGCTGTTCCTCTCTGGTCATATTGAGAAGGCAAAGGGCACGTTCTCCTTCCTCATTCCTCACCACTGCTGGTCTTCTGTGTGGTCCTCAACGGTGAGTGGTGCACTCGGATACTCTGCTCGCTTCGGTGATATGAAGATCACCCTCTGGAGACACACAATGCCACTGGCCAGTCGGACTTTACTGTGTGTGCGCTCTTCGGGGCAAGGTGGTGGCTTCGTTTCGAATGTGACCACAACCGAATTCGACATAAATTTGTATCCTGCTGAGGTTTCATCAAGAACAGGTGACATGAGATAAGTTGCATACTTGAAAGTCGTGAGTTAATTCAAAACTGCATTGAAACCTGTCATGTGCAACTTTTGGGAGTTTGAAAAGCATTGAATGTTTCTTTTTAAAATCATTGTGATGGAATGTTATTAAATGGTGTTAGTGTTTGAAAGGTGGACTGTAGGGATGAATAAATTACTTTTTGAGTATCCTTCTGTTTCGTGGTTTAAACTGTTAAACAATAGATGGGACATTATTGTCAGTAAAGTTTTTCTACCGTGCTTCCCCTCCAGGTAACTGGTGCATTCGCGTCGGTGCACAGAGGCAGTACGTAACAATAAGCGCCACCATGAGAGCAGTGCCTTTCTCCTTGTGATGGAAGCCTTTTTGAACAACAAAAAGGGTTTTAAAAAACAACAAAAGAACGTGGACCACATACGCACCCCGGCCCAAAGGTGCATGGTCAACCAAACTCACCCACTGCAACCCCGAAGGGTCAGGATGCAGGGTCATTCGATTGGACCATTATTATTGAGTTCAATTAAATCAGCGGACCAGATATAATCAACTTCCTTGGAATAAATCTTCCTTTTATTAAACTTTGTGATTATTGGTTTTTGTAATTCATCAGCTAATTGCCCTTCGATCTTAATGACATCATTAGAGCCGATAAGTTTTTAGAATTTCCAAGCCCAAGTTTCAATTGAGCACTGATCATCTTCTTCACGATGAACCAATCAAATTTTTCTCATCAAGGTTGGATTTTGTATTAAAGATAAATTACACAACATTTCTCGATCTGCTTCGTGTTTTTCTTCCAATGTCGTGCTGCTTTCATAATCAATATCGTGCCTCATACACAATTCATCAACTCTATTTTTAGGTTTAGACCAAGGTTTAGGATTGTCAGCCTCATCTAATCTTTTATCCAAGTTTGTTCCTGGACCTACAACAAAACATTTACGAATTTTCTTTAAAATAACAGTATTACATTATACAGCACCTTTAATGAAGGAAAAGCGGTTGTTATTGAGCTTATCTTCAATCACCACTTAAAAGAGAGGACTTATAAAAATTAACTCAACTTCTGTTCTCAACAATGGTTATCTTTAATTCAGGACATTGCAGATTTGTACGACGATACGATTCATACCTCAACGAAAATGAAACCATCAGAAACATTTACAAAATTAATATATGAAAAAGAGATGAATGACATAAAGCCTAAGTTCAAAGTTGGTGA
>CM068968.1:64902245-64920411 GCA_035128595.1 Eptatretus atami | reverse complement strand
TAAGCTCACTTCGGTGTTTTGGATACTCTCTGCTTCTGCATTGTGGATTCTTCTTACTGACATCCTTCGTCCTCCCTGTTGTTGCATCGGGAACTGTGACCGAAGTAGCTTGAACTTTCCTTCCCGTGTGGTAAGGATCTTCGTCTTCATTCCTTGTTGGAGCCTTTTAGATTCCTTATTGGAGGATCGTCTGTCTACTCACGGGTTGTTGTTCTTTCCTTGCTTCTATCCTATGTGGAACTTTTAGATCACTCGTCCCCGGAGGATCATCTTAAGTATTAGCTCTCGTTGTTGTTCTTCTGCTTCTTCTTGTGGACTTTTTAGATCCTCGTATGGAAGGATCTCTAGTCTTACTCTCGTTGTTGTTCTTCTGCTCTTCCTTGGTGGACTTTTAGATGCCTCGTGGAGGATCTCTGTCTTACTCACGTTGTTGTTTTCTGGCTTCTTCTTGTGAACTTTTTAGATCCTCGTGGAGGATCTCTAAGTCTTACTCTCGTCTCGTGTATGTTCTGTGGTTGATCCAGCTGCTTCTTCTTGTGACTTTTTTTAGACTCTGGTGAGGATCCTCTAGTCTTACTCACCCGTTGTTGTTCTAGCGTGGAGGAGTTTTTAGTTTCAAGCAGCCTACCACTTTCATTCCTGAGTAACTTTCCTGAAACGTGGGGACTCGATATTATTATAGAGCTATGCGACCTTGGCAGCGCAGACTAGGTAGAATTCCTCGCGGATTTTGGAATTAAGGTCTATTCTAGAAAAAAAAGGTCTATGCTCATAATATACTTCATTAATGCGAATTCGGTCCGCCCACTGTACAGGAAATTTATCATCCCGAAACTAAGGCAAGCTCTATGTGTCTTTAAATCTGCGGGGAACAAAAGAACAGGCATTAAGGTGACAGAAGAGTTAATTACCGGCACAATATGATATCAAAAGTCACTATGGGGACGTCATTCATTTTTACTCATTCCTATTTTTTGACATTTTTGTTTCACACCCAAGTTTTCATCGGGATCTTCGAAACTCATATGTAATCAGAAACCCGGAAGGTTCCCTTGCACATGAACACATTCTCTCGCTGTTCAAAGTAAGAAGATTTCTACTCTATGTAAAAAAGAATTGACGAAGTGGCCATATGCGCGTCGCGGTGTCAAATGGAAATCGCCTATACCATTATCGGTTTCCTGGAAAGTAGGCAAGCAGGTTTTTGGAATTTGGTTTCACGAATCAGCACGCCGGCATTAGCACCGATATTTTCACTCGCAAACCTATACATCACAGATGAAGGTCATATCCTTTTGTAATGCCCGTCATCTTAAGAGGACAGGACTTAGCTCATTCGAGCTTGTTTTTTCCACCAGCCTACCAGGTTTTCAGTGTGCAACACTCATTCTTCCTAAGCTTTGGGCACATATATTAATAATACCCTGCGCAGACATACCATCTCCGATTGAAGAGATTCCTCATAGTGTAAGAAATAAATTCAGCGTCAAAAAAGCCAGTATCGTCCGGATAACTTAGGAGGCTGTTGGAATTCTGCGGGGGAATTCGGATAGCAGAGGGCATTAGCAGAAAGATGAATTAGAGTCAACAGTAGATTGACCATTCATCTATGACGTCATATCAATTTTTTATGGAAGTCATGTTGCTCCTGATTTTTTGACATTTTTATTCATTTTTCACAGCCTAGGAGTTTTTCATCGGAGAACTTCCTGAATACTTGGCATATATATGTAAAAATACCCTGTGCAGCAGTAAACCATCTTCGCGACGTAATTAGGAATCCCCCTCGAAAAACTTAAACGTCAGAATGAGTATTATCCGGCTATGAGGATCGGTCCCTAAATAAAACAAGTATTGATTGCTCCGAAACTGGGCAACGTCTTTTTGAATCTTTTTTGGGATATTCATTGCACATCACGATTTTTTTTTTTTTGCAATACTTAACTTGAGAAAAAGATCAGCACATCTGATGTGAACATCATAATCACATCAGTTTGTTTGGCGGGATTGCGATCAAAAGGATGCCGACTGGCGCCATTAGTTTTTAAAAAACCCATTTAGCACGCCTCAAACATTTCTCGAAAGACATTGTTGATATACCATGTTTGTTCAACTTGTCATCTGACTTGCAAAGATTAATCCAGGAGAATGGAAAACACATAATTACATGACATGATGACTCGTAGAGATAAGAATAGTTCGACGTCGTTTTTTTTTTCTTTTATGTTGAGATGATAAAGAGAGAAGCTATGGCGACCTGCGGCCATGATGTTGTTCTTTAATATTTGTGGCGCACCACAAAGCATTTCTCTCAGCTTGGTCGCCCCATGAGCTCGAGGCATTCTCACTATGCGAGCGTGGGCCGAGTTTTTGTTCAAACTCTGTTGGGGCCTATTGGCGAATCAACCTGCAGAAACAGAGTTGTGCGAAGCTCGATGTACACTGTCACAGAGAACCGTGCCACCTCACTTATTGTTGATCTGATCAACCAGGCCCCTGCCGTTTAGACTGGCGGCACTATGCTTTTAGTTCGTAGAAAAAAACCCAGTATTAACACGTCCTCAACGCGTTTCTCGAACATGCATTTACCGATCTTGTTCATCGGTGGGCTTTATTTTGTGTTGACTGATTAAAATAATTGGTTTATGAATTTTACAGCCTGCCACAAATGACAAATGTATTTGGAACAGGTTGAATACAAACATGTGCATCATTTCACCATTTAATAAGAGCTGTTTTATGACGACTTCCTCGCTTGAAGAGATATCGGAAACCTTGACATGATGATGAATTTTTTGATGTTTTGACGTTGACGTTTCGGTTAATGTCGTTGACATGTAATGACGATGAGGAAAAAGCAATGGGAGATCACAAAAGATTTTTTCGCGGTTTGACAACATCCAATAAACACGTCGACCATGTTCAGGAACATGTGTTCGTTCGAAGGAAGAGGAAGGAGTTCTATGTGAAGATTTATATAATGAATGCTTGACGTGGAACACAAACTAACAGAATACGACATTTCAGGGACTCAAACCGCAGGAAAAGAGAGGAGGAGGGAGGAGGAGAGGAGGGTAGGAGGAGGCAAGGGGCGAGAGGAGGAGGGAGGAGAGGGAGAGAAACGTCAGTGATCGTCGAGCGTCTCAAATCGGGTTCAGAAAGATTCTCGAAATAAAGTTCGAAAAGATTGAAAAAAAAAAGATTTTGTTCCATCCTCATTTAAATTTACACAGGAACGAGGGCGCACATAGAGCGAGTATGATTGTTGAAGGATTTTGTTGGAAATCATGTATAGTAAGGACCCTGGAAGTACCTTCGTTCGCTTCAGGAGCAGGTGTGCGAGCTTTGTTTCGACGTTGGTCAAACACTTTTCTTCGACACTTTACAATTATTATGGCAGTGTTATAGGAAACTGCCAGCTCTGGTCGCAAAAAAAAAAAAGACATCTGTATTCACGAATCTGGGGGAACATAAGTATGGAGAGGCAAGTGAGGACAGGCAGGCCTATTGTCCGAGACATACACTATGTAGCCTTATTCCACTCGCCGTCGCTTGGCGGTTTCGCACCGCGAAACTTCGCGGTCTTGACTTTAAGAAAGATCACAAAAAACCGCTAATCCCCGATCAGGTTCCTAATAATATATACACAATGTATAAACAGCTACCTGTATAATGGCCTCCTCTCATCTGAATTCCTCGATCCGGTAAGTGCCAGGAATTGACGCACAGGGCGCGGCGGACTCCATGACGCTCGAGAAGCACTCTCCTCGTCGGACATCGCGCTCCTTCTTCGTGCTCTTTTCTGGGACAAAGTATATATCCGAATATCGCTCTAGATAAAAATAAATACAAGCACCTCAGTGATTGTTTATACGAGGACGTAACCCGCTAAAGAATTCCCCAGAGTACAATGGAGGCGCCGAACCATGGGCGTCCTTTCGAGTTGAATTTTGTCCGTTCTCCCGGCGTCGAACCGGCGCCGTCAACCATCAGATGGTTTCGCGTCTCAAAAGGAAGTTGTAAAATGTAAAGTATGCTCTCGCCTTTTGGCAAGTCAATGTTATCTTCTATCAGTTAATAGCTGATATTCCCGAATGCGGGACTATCTATTAAATGATTTTTGTATCGTGGAGTGGATTAGGCTGCTCCGCCGCTCGCACGCATCGACCCGGTATTGCAGTACCTCCGGGAAGGTGCACCCTGGGAACATTCAACCATAGAAATAGATGTCTGTAGCAATTGTTTGTTTCTGTTGATTCTTGTCGGGTGAATGTTTAAAAAAATTTTTAATTAAAAATTATTTTTTTTTTAATTACAAAAAAAAATTTTTTTTTATCTTTTTATATCTATTTTATTATTGAGTCGACGTGATAAGTTCCTGTCTGCTCGATGGAAGGGGCCTGGCGAACTCGGTACAGCGGCCAATTTCCACGCTTCGTGGTCCGGTGAGTCCGCGACGGACGGTTATATGTACTGTCCTCCGTGGCCCTTTCGGGGAGCCCGTTGTGACCCTCGGGGCCCCATAGTGTAGCTCTAAAGACGTGTGTTCTCACTTCGGCTGAATGTGACCCAGTTGAGTAGAAGTTTGCACAGCTGGTGCTCGTCCTCCCGGCAACCTGAGGGAAAAGGTCGGCTTGCAGAACCGGCTGGAAACGGAATGTAGGGGTTTGCCAATGGTAGTGCTGCAGTGGGGTTCCTCAGTTATCCTTATGCTGTGATGAGAGGTTTGTGCATAGCGAGGCAGAGGCTGAATGTGTCCCGACCTACTCAGACTGTGGAGCAAGGCATCGGCGTGATTGCAGCCGCGCTGCGTTACCCCTCTAGGAAGGTTCCGGCGGTGGTTGCTATCTTGCTGACGGAGACTCTGGGCCCAAGCGATTGGATCGACCATCCAGCTTTGGTTCGCCAGCCGGTTTATTTGGATGGTTATCCCAGGGCGCATGTTACTATCGCCGCCGGCACCCGATTACATGAACCACCTGATCGGGCCTCGGCTGCCCATAATTCGTCCACTGCTATTTGAGTGCACGGTTAAGTTTGACAACCCAGCATCGGTCCCAATCGTTCCGGTGACCTCCATCCGACGAAGATAATAGTAGCTCTCCAGATATCACTGTGGTGGAGGAAATACAATTCACAATTGCATTTGACGATTGTCCGTGACGCCGTCTTCGAGCTAACAGGTTGGGCTTCTGACTGACTCGCTTATGGCCTCGTTTTCGCCCCTGAATTCGCTGAGCTAGGCTACTTTGCCAGAAGTTTCAGGGAAAAATTACGATAAAGCAGATGTGGAGCTTATAGGCATTGCTCGGGCTATAGCGAGTGGAGGGAACAATGGGCGGGGAGGTCCAGGTTCTGGCGAGGGTCCTCAATTCGTGGGTGTGCCACTGGATTCGTGGTGAGGGATGGTGCCTAGGTAATTATAGCGGTTTCGTCCCTGAACCGGTTGTCCAGGCGAATCTCATCCGGTGGCGTTACTCGGGAACCTGCATGCAGCGCTTTGTTGCATTGATGCTATTAGTTTAGATCCCAGGAAAGCATTGGACATGAAATTGTCGGGTGCGCACTGTGCGTGAAGTAGACCGAGGTATGTGAGGATCGAGGCCCGCTGGGTATTCGGTGGAAAGGTGGAACCCAGTTTCTACCGTTTTTTGCTCACGCCCGCCCCCCTGCCTCCTTCTTTTTTTTTTTTTTTTTTTTTTTTCTCTCCCTGGTGTATGTGGATGTTTCATGTTTGTCTAAGGGTGAATGGGATCTTGCAAAGCACGTCGGAAATGCAAATTTCATTTTTGACTGGTCCCCTCTATCTTTCTTATGGGTCGCATACCGTGCCCTTCAATCTGGTACTTGGGGGTGGTGTTCTTTTATTTTGACTTCGAACCAGGGGCCTCTTTCTCATTTCGTTTTCTGGGATGTCATAACAGTGATGAGAGGAATTGTATTATCCTCTCTCATCCTAATCCTTAACTTTTTAATTTGTTGATGTTTGTCCCACAGTCAGTTCCACCTTTATCTTCCATGAGCCTCGATCCTGAAAAGAAAAACGAAGCTGAACATGGCAACGTGTGATTGGTGGTGTGCAACATGGCAACGTGTGATTGGTGGTGTGCAACATGGCAACGTGTGATTGGACCATTGCTTTTCCTCATCGTGTACATGGTCAACGACATTAACGAGAACGTAACCTCAAACATCCAAAAAATCACTCATCATGTCAAATGTTTCGATATCTCTTCAACGAGGAAGTCGCCAATAAACAGCTCTTTTTAAATGGTGAAAATGACTGGCACATGTTGTATTCAACCTGTCCAAATACATTTGTTGATTGTGGAGGGGGAAAATTCACAAACAGAGTTATTTTAATCAGTCAACACAAAATAAAGCCCACCGATGAACAAGATCGGTAAATGCATGTCCGAGAAATGGTTGAGGACGTGTTCAATACTGGGTTTTCTCAACTAAAATGCCGCCAGTCTACCAGTCGGCCACTTTGATCAGATCACAAAATAAAGTGAGGTGCACGTGTATGCCATCATGTACTGCGCCTGTGCCAAGTTTGAACAAAATCGGACCATGCATGTCTGAGAATGGTTGGGGACACATTTAAGTAACAAAATGGCCGCCAGTCGGCCATCTTGGATCTGATCTTAAAAAAAAAAATTACGTGCTTTTATTAAGCCATCATTCATTATCGGTGGCCAAGTTTGAACAACATCGGTAACTGCATGTCCGAGAAATGGTTGAGGAAGTGTTCAACATCGGGTGTTTTTTTTTTAAAACTAAAATGGCTGTCAGTCGGCCATCTTTGATCGCATTGCGAAACAAAATGATGTGCATATGTATACCATCATGTGTTGACTTTGTGCCAAGTACGAATAAAATTGATCCGTACATGACCGAGATATTGTTGCGGACGCATGGACGCAGACACGGACACGAAAATTGAGATCAAATCCATAAGCCCCCATTTTGGACGAAGTCCAGTGGGGGCTAAAAAGTGAATCAAGGTCCTTCGGGTAAATTCACAATATGCTCACACAAGCTAACCGTGTCACTCAAGTAACCAAAAAGGATAATCACAAGTTAGAGATGATCTCCAGAGCACTGTGCTTCCACGATAAAGAAGTCTCGATTGAGGCCATTCCTGGATTTCGGAATTACTGGCGGGGTATGCTCACACACTGTAAGCAAAAATAAACCACGTTGCTTCCCCATTGTCTCGTGTCGCTCACCTGCATTTTTTTTTCATTTATGGACAATTTCCGACAGTTCTGTGATTTTTCCCGGTGTGTCGGCTTTGATGTCCATCGGCACGCACAATTACAGCTTTCTACGTCACCCAGAAGGTACTGAACATTAATATCAGTCAGTCATTGAGTGAGTGGTTACAATGAGCTTTATATATATATATATATTCGATAGAAGACAAAGGTCTACAAGATCAAGAACAGTATTGAATGTTAAGGATGATACCTTGGATCAAAGGGGATGCCACACAAAAGTACATTGAACAACTAGGCCATGTGACACAAACTTAGAACTCGAATCATGTTGATGGAGACATTCAGAATTCTCCAGATTAATTGATATAAGAGGTCATGATCTATTTGAAATCTCACATATTTTGAAATCTTTGAAATCTCACATGAAATCTCCAAAGAGGGTGGTGTTGTCTTACCGCAATGTTACATTTCTTGATCAGGATCAGTTTTTATTTATTTATTATTTATTAATGATAATAACTTTGGCGTTTGGGAAACTCATTGTATTTCTCCAACAAAGAAGAAGAAGCAGCGGTCACGAACAGTTTCCTTCAGAAGTCCAACACCACCTTGCAGAGACGTGCTAGTAGTGGAATTTCTAACAGCTTGATTTTTTTTGATTTTTGGTATTGGGAGTTGCACTTAAGGGCTTGCTCCCTCTGCTCCATGCCGATCGACCTGGTATTGGCAGTACTCCATCGGAACGGTGCACCCCTTTTGGGGGGACAATTATAAAAGAAAAGATATTATTGTATGCTATGCAGTGTATTGGGGGTTTCTGCTCTTTATGGTCTTCACATCTTAAATCCGAGTTTATAATGGGAAAGGTCCTTGTGAGTCAATGCATGATGGCAGTCAATGGTGAGTCGATAAGCAGGCTTCAATGGTTGATCAGAATGCAATAGCTCAGTAAGCACAGGGTATGCTACATCCATCCTGTAGAGATTCTCCTGTTGATCAGATGTTCCATACCTCAAAGAACCAAGTGGTGATTTTACCATCCATACTGTAGAAGACTGTCAATGTTGAACAATACAATACCTCAGAAGCCAAGTGGTTATGCCAAATCATCCTGCACGAGATTCCAATGGTTGATTCCGATGCAATACCTAAGAAACCAGTGTATCTATACCAAATCCATCCTGTAGATGATTCAGATGCTTGATGCAGATGCAATACCTGCCCAAGAACTCACAGTGGTATTTACATCCATCCTTAGATGATTCAAGATGTTGTCAGTATGCAATACGTCAAAGTAACGAAGTGTGGTATTAAACATTCCTCTGTAGAGATTCCATGTTTGATCGATGCAAACACTAAAGAACCAAGTTGGTATTTACATCATGCTGTAGAGGATTCACAAAAAGTTGAATAAATATGCAACACCTCAAGAACGCAAGGGTATTTACATCCATTCCTGTAGGAGAATTCCAATGTTGAATCAGATGCAATACTCCTCAAGAACCAAGTGGTATCCCACATCAACCAATTCCTGCAGCAGGTTCTCGAATGCCGCTTCCTGCTCGGCAGCAGAGAGAATCAGAAAGATAAAGTACTTTGTTCGATTCACGCATGCGAGTAGGGTCGAATATACTCGATTCTGGCCTCAGCTTTCCCCCAAGCTTAATGATGGGGGAACTCTCAGCCGCACTTCATATTCTTTTTTCCCTAAAAAAATAAACCTTTTTATCCCAACTCTGTTGAATTCTCTGTCTATTGAAATATCTAAAAATTGTAAGTGAATGAGATTTTAATCGCCTCCCCTTTTAGCCCTAAGGAGCACTTTGTTTTCAAAATAACCAATGCCATATTGTTAGCTTCAATTCATTGACTATAAAGATTTGTTTTCATTTCATAATTCCTTTCAATTAGTTTACTTTTTTTTGCACAATTGATATCCCCCATCTACAAATATTTAAAAATAAAAGATTTGAATCTTTATATTTTTTCAAGATACCCCTTTTGTGTTCAATTTATGAACTGATATACTCTCCTCAATTGATCTCATCTGGCACCACCCTCCTCTGATTGCCATTCATTTTGAGATTGTAGTAAAACTTAATTTTTCCATTGATTCATTTGATAACGCATTCAAAAGTTTCAGTCCATTCAGGATATTTTTTTTTCTATACCCATCCTCTAAACTACTAGTTTTTTTAAATCTGATTACGCATTTTTGTTTTATTTACCTTTGTTTTGTATTTTTTTTCAAAAATTAAGAGCTAGTTTGATATTTTTCACATCTCCACTTATCATCTGTCATCTTACTATCCAAAGACCGAATTTTCTCCACTCTTTATGTATTTTGATTAACAACTTGGTTCCGCCATGTTTATATCGTGAAAAAGCGCGCGGTAGCCTAACAAAACCCAAACCCCATGATTCCATTTAGTTAAAAACTCCTCGTATCCAATGGAAACAATCTAATTCCTCATAGTACCTCTATGATAAATAGTTCACTCCTTCTATCATGAACCAATATCCATATGGAACACATCTATTTCACCACTTATCCTATAAATAGAAAATCTCGTTACATCAAAGGCTCCTAAATGCGCGTTGTTTATTTAACTTTCTTCACTAAATTCTTATGTTATAACTTCTTATTGTGATTACATTTTCCCTATATTCTTCTTTCTTATTCATTCCAAGACAATTATAATAATTTCTAAAGTTGTTGAATTTCTTTATTACATATTTCTTTATTCCCTTTAACCTTTATCAATCTGATACCATATCTTTATAAAGCATATGCCCTTTGCTCTCAAATCAATAAAATCAACTCATTTACTTTTCCAACCCAACTATTCCTTAAACTTACCATTAACGTCTTTTCATGTCTTTCTTGAAATTGAACTCCTCTCTTAACTAAAAATTACTTGTATTCATATTACTCTCAATATGTATCTTCATATCTTATAAAGCATCATCAGTTTTATACTAGAGATACAAATATCAGTGTCCATTCTACACCATCAATGAACATTTTCCACATACTCCTTTCTTTAAGCTCATTATCAAATATATCATACATCAATATCTTTGATAAATCAAGAACTGCTGTTCCATATTAAATTGGTTTATCCATTACCAATACTTTCCTTTCCATCATGAATAGCAGCCATAAGTTCTCTGAATAAACAGCCTCTCTCTCTCAAAAATGGTTATTTATCAATCTCAGAAGCTTCTTTCAAGATGTTGCAAATCAATGTTTTGCTGTTCTAAAACATTCTCCATTGTCTTTCCAATAGACAGCATTATTTCATTCAAATTTATAGAATGTCCCAGCCTTCAAATTTTACTTTGTAATTTGTTCTCATATTCGTGTATACGAGATTTAATATATCTCTTTTCATCCAAGGGACTGTTTAAATTTTAAAAATCTGATGGAATTTGTCAGCTATCTCAATGCCCTGGTCTCCCCAAAAAACTGTTTCAAAAGCTTCTCTGGATGCCAGAAGAACTAATCCCTCTCTGTTATCATAGAATGTTGTTTAATAACTTTCTGTTGATTTACCTTTAATATTAAACCTTTCTGATAATCACTTTAACCATGTCTTTCTTTGGGGTTTCTTTCTCACTTATTGCAAAGGAAGACTCTTTTATGCTTAGATGTAAGATCACTCGGTACCGTCAAACAACTTCAAAAAGAATAACCTTCGTTCTTCCTCATGCAATTCCTCTTGAGAGAAATAACCAATATTCATTCAAACGCTTCCATATTCCTTTTTTCTGTCAACCCAACTCTATTTACATAAGGGCAAGAAGATTGAGACATGATTGCCCATGTGCCATTACAAATTATTAGCATAAAAATACATCCAAATAATACTATCTTTTTCACTAAATCATAGATTTTGGATGAAGTATTTATTATTTGCTTTAAGCATATTTTTTTGAACATACTTGTGATTAATTCCACCTCTCTTAACTTCTCAATCATTCAAAAGCATATCTATAGTCACTGATTAAACATCTATATCTTGTTCTGTCCATTCTTCAACATTGCATCTCCTTAAGCTAAACCAGTGAGCTGTGAAAATAGGTGCGGCAGGACTATCCATAAACAATCTTTATTATGACTATAGTGATCTAAACAGCTTCAACCACACATTCAGTCTAACAATAAAACATGTTTTTAGATACAAATACAATGATATCTCTCAAGTTCCGTTATCTTAACATATTTTCCACATTTCTTGTGCGTGTTATATTCCTTAATCTAACTTATCGTCGTTCTTCAAAGGTTATTACAGAACACTTTCTTTTGAAAAGGAATCGTGTTTTCTTGTCAAAATCTCATAAATGAATCCCATAAAATCAAAGGATAAATTCCCTTACTTTTAAGAATTTTCTCTTAACTTTGAAATTTTCATTCCTTGTCTGAATTTCCCTCTGCTAGTTAGAATTCCTGTCTTAATCAGAATTTCATCTTTAAATCAGAATTTCCTTATTAAGTCTCGAACTTTCTTTATAATTGTAATTTCATCTTTCAGTTAGAATTTCTCATTAATTTTCTCCAGTAATTATGAATTCCTCTTTACTTTGATTCTCTTCTTAAGCTGAATTTCCTGCTTTGTTAGAATTTCGCTCTTTTGGAAAGACATGAATTAAGATTTGGAAAAGAGCCCGTGGAGCTTAGATTTTGATGCCGTAGAGGCTAAGCTGGTGTTCGCCATAAACTTGTAAGAAATCTAGAAACCTAATACCGAGTTACATGGTTTATGTGAAATATTCATTTTTGTAAATGATAATATACTGTTGACTTGTGTTTGTTATGGCAGAACTATTCCGCTGGGGTTTGAAAAGTTCATTTATAATAGAATGTGTCATGCATAGTGGCGGCTGTTGTGAATGAAAGACTGGAATAAAGAGAAGGAAATTTATAAATTAAAGTGTACAACAGGAATGAGCGGGACCTCTATAATTACGCAGTAAGTGCAAATTGATCCCGTAAACTTTGATCCTCGTCACCTCAATTCTCCTCAACAAATTATGGCAGATATGTTCTTCTCTAAAATTTCTACATTGTCTTCTTCGGTTTATTTCAATCGGTTCATTGTGTTTCTTCATTCATTTTAGTTAGTCTTATACAAATCCTTTTCTCATCGTTTACAAATCTCTTTGTAAGCTTTTTTCCACTATGAGTGATGTTCAAGTTATTATACTTTCTCTCAACAGATGATTTGATATAATAGACAGAAAGCGCACAAGGAATAGTTTTTGATATTTATTTGTAGTAATGATTCAAAAAGAGCAGTATTTATCTTTTTTAGGATAGCATTCAGAAATCGAGGTATATCACAAATCGGGTGCATGATAGATTTGAATTATAATCTTCAAAATAAATCTTTCACCAGTTTAAGGCATTGGTAATTACAGCTTGAATTTATGATTACTGACAATATTTGAAGTTGTTCTAAATCGTGTATATGTATGAAATGAATTAAGACATCGCTTACAAGGATATATTTTTGTTTCTGTCGGAATATCCTGAGAAGAGATTAATCTTGATAAATTTATTGATGTAGTATAATGTGAATTCTGTTCAACATCTAAAATATAAAGGATCAAATGTGTTGTTTCTTCTTTTTAATAGTTGTTGTGAAATTTTTATTATCTGAACTGATTTCTCTCTAGTTAATCCATATACAACTAATAGAAGATTATTCTTTTTCTCAAATTTAGGAATATCTGTTGTGGCATTGGAATTTAAGAATTCTTAAATTCCCAATGGTATTCTCATTATTTCCAATATTGTTTTACCTCTTTCTGAATACAAATTGGGGATGTAAGTGAGTCAAGAACAGACCAGAGAAAAACTTATTATCATTGTTCTTATATATAACAATGCCTTCTTTAGTTTTATTCCTTTTGGTAATTCAATATCATAGAATAATAGGGGGAGAGAAGAAGGGGGGGAAGCTGAGGGGGGATAGGCAGGGGGAAGCTGCTCAGAAGCGGCTCCAAGAAGAGGGGAAGGATGGAGGAGAGAAAAAGAAGGAAGAGAGCAGAACGGGCTCCCCTCTGCTTAGGGCTGGCTAGGCTGAAAGGAGGGCTAAGCCTGAAAGAGGAGGAAGAAGCAGCGCGCAGCTGGAGAGATGAAGCGAAGGGAGAAAAGCAGCGGAAGGCGAAGCTTCAAGGAAGGGAAGAAATGAGAGGGAAGGCAAGGAGGCAAGAGGAAGCGACGGAAAGCTGCCCCTTGCCGGCGCCAAGCTTTAAGGAAGAGGAAGGAAGGCTTATGGCTCGCTTGAAGGCCTTATAAGAGGGTCCTTCATTTATGAATGTGGTATATCAAAAGATGATTTTTAAAATATTAAATCCACTTCCTACCACTGTGATTATCAAACATCTCTCTTGTCTTGATAGTTTTTCATAATACATAATCTTCAAATCTTGAAATGATGTTGAAAAATGAAGATTTTCTCATTAAGAGTTTGCTTCTTATCTTGTCTTTCATATTCGATTTTCACCCATCATAAAACTTTAAGTTTTCAAATTCCTTTTTTAACATGTCTTTTTATAACTTTTTCAAACTCAGTTTTCACTTATCTCAATTATTCAGTTGATTGTGAACCGGGTTCTCCAAATTTGAAATGGTGGAGCAGTAGGTACTGCTGCTGGATTACAAAGAACTTCAAGAAGAGATCCAATCAGTAGATTATTCGGTTCTATATTTCTTGATTTCGAATATTGGAGAATTTCTCCTATGCGTAGCTTGCTTTTGAGAGATATAAAAACGTCTTCACGACTTATCCCTTCTGGGGTGTCACCTCATATTGATGTGAGGTATAACTTAGTGACGTCATAGCCGATTGTTGAGTCGAAATTGTCTCGTTTGTTTGTTTCCTTCGACAAGAATCTGCTTTTGAATCATTTTGTTCCACATTGATCCCTTTGTTGTGATTCAGAGAAATTACATCAGAATTCAACATGGACATGCCGAGAGTACGGCACACTCGATCAGAACTTGTCTTGTTCTGCCGGGTTGGATTCCCGACCAGAACTAGAAACTACCATCTGTGTTTCATTAATGTGTGTCTGTCCCTCGGAGGGCGATAAGCGCGAACCTCTCGTTGCCGCATTAGTTGGGAGTGTGAACAGGCGGCAAGATCTATTTCTGGCAACCCTGGCCAACTTAGAATTCCTTGTCCTACACCTTTCGAACAGTCTGGTTCTTGGCAGCCGTTATGAAAGCTTTCAAACTTCTTGCCACAAGGCACCAACCCGCAAGACGGGGCATATTGTCGGCTTTAAGAAGAGAAGAAGTCTTGCGAAACGGTAGTGAGTGCCATGACTTCCAGCAGAGTGGAAGCATGTCCCGGCAATGATGGTGGTGAGATCTTCATCGAATGCGGACAGTTAAGATGTCTCGTACAATGACAGACCCTCACCCAATGCCTCATTGTAATGGAAGCTTTGACGCAGCACGTGCACAGAGAATTCCTGTACACCTCATCAGGCGTGAGAAATGCAGTCGCAACGCGACTCACACATTAGCCATCAGCATGGCTCAGAGTGCGAAATCAAGTTTCGTTCCATCGCTCGGGGGGGGGGGGTAGACAAAACCTTGATGATTGATTAAGTATATATCCAATATACTATACGATTTCACGTCAATGCTGCAAGTATTGTGTATTTATCTTGAAGAACGATGCATTTCCCCCTGCTCTCGATTTTTACCCACTGGTCAGTGTAGCCAGTGAGCGCTCGACAGCAATAGATCGGTGACATGCTGATCGCAAATTGTCAGACTTGCATGCTGACCAGCTAAGTTGTCAATGGCAGCTTCGCAGGGAGACATCACCATGGCAGCTGTATCGGCGATTATCGGTATTTTGATATATGCCACGTGAGGACGCTCCCCGGTGTTATTCACAGCAAGTAGTCACAGAGACGTCAGACGTTTAACGCCTGTAGATGGAAAATGGAAGAGAAGTGTCAAAATGCTCGTCTTAGCGGTCACGAGACTGACGTTTAAGCCGAGAGTGCGGCGCCAGGGACTAAACATTGTTGCACGCCAGGATTTCCCGATGCGATGACGCCATTGACCCTGCCTCGGACACTTTATATATAGCTGTCAGCACGACCGGACATACATAATACGCGACCGGCGAGCAAACCTGGCAGTCGAACCGGCGTGATCGACACTTGAGGCGCACCCATCAGGCAGATTGACTTTGCCGCATCGTAGTCGTTGTGCGTCTTCGTCTGGGGAAGAGGCAACCCTCCGCCTCGCCAATCGTCAGGGGGGCCTTGGGCCAGCTCCGGCAGGGTTGAGGTCGATGTAACGGGGCGCCGGGCGGTAAATCCCGTGTGTCGCAGAGAGGATTCAATTATAATTTATAATATTTACACCGCAACGTAGTTCGGCTCTAGTGTTGAGGACGTTTCATCGGGTTTGAAAAACGTTTCTTAGTCCCCGACGTATTCTGTTGCATCGATGAAAGCGAGGGGGGGGTGGTTTAGCAAGTGTCGTGATGCAGACGACTAGGGATTTTCTTCACACCAATATACACTTCGTGGCACTCTCCGGGCTAAACGTCGTTCGTGACCGTCTAAGACAGCCCATTTGTTGAACTTTGTTCTCTCATTTATTCGCCATCTTACAGGCGTAAACACGTTTGACTTCTTCGTGTCGTCAATTGTCCCCTGGTGAAAATACACTGGGGAAGCGTCCTCATGGCCAATACTCAAAAAATTACCGATAAAATTCACGGTCAGGACTGCCCGGTGGGTTCCTCCCTGCAGAAGCGCCTCTTGGACAACTAGCGCGTCACATACAGTCGATCTAATTTGCGGAGTACCAATGTCAAAACCGAATCTATTGGCTGTCGAGCGCGTCACGTGGCCCACACTGATCCGAGTGGGATAAGAAAATCCAAATGAGAGAGTTCAGGGAAATTATCCGATTTCAAGATGAAAATACACAATAAGTGCAGCGATTCTGAGTGGAAAACTTTGCATACGTAGTATTTGAGTATAAAGTATCATATTACAAGTGTTTGTAACCCCCCCCCCCCCCGCCCCCCAATGAGATGTAACGAAACTTGGCAAACGATACAGCTTTACCCGGCTGTTTTGGCCTAAGATGGACTGAGCATCCTGCCATGGACTCACCAAATGGACCTTTCAACAGTAATAATAAGTCGGATTCTAGAATGTGAAGAACCATTAAAGAGAAAACCCCAACCACTGCAATGACAAAACATAATCTTTCTTTGTTTGTAATTTCCCCCCATATAATGGGTGCACCGTTCCTGAGGAAACTGCAATACCAGGTCGATGCATGAGCAGACGGAGGTCAAGCCCCCTAAAGCAACTTCCAAAATACCTAAAATCCATTAATAGGATAGTCCGGCGCATTGGCTAGGACATTATCACTACTAAACTGATTGAAGAACAGATTTATTAAATATTCAAGAATCAAAATAAAAAGTTAAAAAAGAAATAGAAAATTTGAGGATTAAAATTCCTCGCCACACAACCGTCAAAAAGCAAATGAAGTATAGAAAAGAGCCCCTGGGAAATTGTCCAATCAAAAACGTCCCCCAAGGCAATTAAGGACCCATGCCACAAAAAGGGAACCATCCATAAATAAAAATTTCGCGCTCTACGCCATGGCGGTATCCCATTCACGTCGAGACAAATCACAGGGATAGAAGAAGAAAAGAAAGAACAGAGAAGAAAAAAAAAACCACAGCCAACATAAAAGGGAAAAAGGGGAAGACCCATCCCACACCATTCCAAAAAGACAAAAAAAAAAAAAAGGGGGGAAGGGGGGGGGGATGCCCAACAAACTCTCAGGACCTCCTCAAAAACGACTGGCTGAGACCGAGCACATGTGTTTCAACATAGATTCATGCGATCCCTAATCGGCGTCGATGCAGCAAAGCCGAGCGCGATCAGCCTCCGGTAAGGACAGGGAGTCCCCAACGTTAGGCCAACTCATTACTAGTGAAACCCGAATCCCATACCATACCCAGTCCACGAACCACAAACTGACCTGGAACAGTTTTGCCCCCACCGTCGCACCATGTTTCTGCGCAGCTCGTTTTCATTTTTTGATTTCATCTTTGCGCTTGCCGCAAGGGTGAGGGCATCAAGTGCCAATTTGTGAAAGGGGAACATGCAACGTCACAATCGTTATTTTATTTCCCTCTCCCCCCAATCCGACAGGTGATGTCCTGATCTTTCCATGTGGGTGGATCACCCGGACTGGCTGATGACATGATTGTCACCCTGACGATATGACCTGACCAGGCCGACTCTGGATCATGTTTGTGTCGGGCAGCAAATGGTACAATACCTGGGACTATGTCCACGATTGTGCCAACCTGGGGGACAATCGTCACGATGTGTGCTCAGAGGTCTCCTTGATAGCAACAACCACCTGCCATTTTGGGGGGCAGGGATTCCACCGATGTCACCCGCGAGCATTCGTTGGCACACAGTTCAGCGTGCCCAGTGAATAATAAACCTCAATCAGCAAAAAACGATCACACCACCAAATTCCAGGAAGGAAACCAATTCGCGAACTACTAGTTTACAGGGCACGGCGACCTTTTCCTGACTAGGTAGCGTGCGAGCAAGCCGCTGTGCACAAATAACTGTTCCCCTGGTACCCGTACCGTAGAATGCAGCAACAACGTCTTTTTTGACTGCACTCAAGGTGCCGACAAGCGATAACTTTAAAACTTTTATAGGAAAATCTTTTAAAACCCGACGATTTCATTCAATGCATCATTGGCGGCCGATTCGTAAAAAAGAACTAAAATCCCCCGGAATGTCCGCCCTACGGAACGCTACTTTTCAGCACACGAATCCCTTGATATTCTGATTTAAACATCCTGGATGGATTATTATTTCGTTTTATCTGGGGACGATGTAGGCTTTCTTGTGTG
>CM068968.1:64873220-64887357 GCA_035128595.1 Eptatretus atami | reverse complement strand
TTTAACGAAACGTGGTTACCTGTTCACCATGACAGAGCGTGAGATTGTGCTGGGAGAAAGGAGACACCGGAGAGATTCCACTCTGCAAGGTGGTGTTGGACTTCTGAAGGAAACTGCTTGTGACCGCTGCTTCTTCTTCTTTGTTGGAGAAATACAATGAGTTTCCCAAACACCCAAGTTATTATCATTAATAAATAATAAATAAATAAAAACTGATCCTGATCAAGAAATGTAACATTACGGTAAGACAACACCACCCTCTTTGGAGGTACGACATGCGCCCAGCTATCAAAGCAATATCCAGAAGAAGATCGAGACTGACACCCAGGACAACTTGAGTGCGCAACACCTGTCTGGACCAGCGTCTCTGTCCTTGCATCGCCGTTCACCTCCAATGAAAATGGATCAGCAAACAATGAAAACGTTATTGGTTGGGAGAGTTGAGAAAGATGATTTGCACATGGATTGCTGATGTTTCTGGAATAGGAGATGTTCATTCAAGAATTGCCTTTGTAATCTGTTAAAATTCATAAATGATGAGTGTTGTCTGAATGACAAAAAGAGAGGAATGTTGATGCATTTTCTCCGAAAATTAGCATACTGGGTTTGAGGGTAATAAAATGAACTAGCGATACCCGTGCACATGCACGGGATAGCAGTACAACATAGCTGGTAGCAGACGACAGACAGCTGTAGCAGACGACAGACCGTACACGGAGAATGACAAAAATACACATTGTGCAAAATGCAAGTGGTACTATGGAACGCCAAGACTTCCCAAACATTGTCGGCATGTCCGCTAAGTGCCACAGCCATTTCATAGGGATCGTGTGACGGCGAGCCGAATTTTTAGTGTGCAAGCTTGGTATTATAATAGAGATAATAAAATGTTGATTAATTAAAGATTGATATTAAAATAAATGTAATAGAAAATGTGCTGAAACATGTATCCATTTGAAATTGACATAATCATATATTTCCTTTGTATGAAAAGATCACCTGACAATTAAAATTTATGAGCAGACTGAGCTCTTCCAATAAATTGAATTCAGTAAGAAGAATTGCCTATCATCTAAAAGCTATCTAAAGAATTCTATAAAAAGACACCAACAAGTTGGAATGTGGATCTAAGAAAGGGTCCAAATGCATTCACTAAGCCCTAATTGCTTCAAGATAATATATTTTCCCAGTCTGGTAGAAGCACACTGACTTTTTACTATAGAAATTCACCCCTCCAAAGTGGGATTGGAATCTGCCTGTGAGGCATTGTTGTGGTGCAGCCTCAAGGGTGTTTTAATGATTTTAAAGGTTTTTAACTTCTCCCTCTATTCCCTCGTTTTTCTCTTGTTTCTTTCTCCCCCCTCCCCCTCCTTTAATATGAATTTTTTTCTCTCTTCCTTGCTTTATTTGATTGTTTGTGTTTGTTTGAGTGAGTGGATACCGCCAATCGAGCGAGGAGCGATGTTTTTGTTAATAGACTGGTCCAAAGGAATTCTTATAAAATATAAAAGCTTGTGCCTACATCAGCCCACTCTGCACAACATTCCTCCAGGTTTTAATGCTCCTGCCTCTGGCTCGCCAAATTGTCGAAGAAATTTCTAAGTCATCTGTACAATTGAACATTTGTTTAACCAACAACATAAAAATATAACACAAACAACACTCATATGCATAGGAGGACCTGGACAAAGACTTGCTCCAGATCTCTGAAATACATTGAGAATCTTAGCCCCTTATTTTGTGTTCATTGAGACATAGTATTTTTACTTTTTTCATGACGCTGGTGCCAACTTTGTCAGGTCTTGACACCCTCCAGGTGAAGCATATCTTCTGCCTTCATGCAGCACCAGCCTGACCTGGAAGAATGGTTGTAACATATTTCAAATCCAGACATGTTAATCCTCTTTCCCAGCACAGAATAACGCACAGAATGCTTGAGTCAGTCTGATGAATTTCTACAGTAAAAAGTCAGTCTGCATCTCCCAGACTGGGGAAATATATTATCTTGAAGCGATTAGGGCTTAGTGAATACATTTGGACCCTTTCTTAGATCCGCATTCCAACTTGTTGGTGTCTTTTATAAGACTTCCTTTTGATAGCTTTGAGATGAAAGGCAATTCTTCTTACTGAATTCAACTTATTGGAAGAGGCCAGCTTGCTCATAAATTTTAATAGTCAGGTGATCTTTTCATACAAAGGAAATTATGATTATGTCAATTTCAAATGGATACATGTTTCAGCATATTTTCTATAACATTTATTTTAATATCAAGCTTTAATTAATCAACATTTTATTATTCGTTTTATCACCCTCAAACCCATTATGCTAATTTTCGGAGAAAATGCATCTACAATACCATGGGATCTTCAACATCCACCAACAAATACCGACAGACGGATGTCCAGTTTAATGTCCATCCGAGAGACACGACGCACACACACACATTGATGAATCACACTGCCTGTGAAACACCAGGTTGACAATTTATAGCTGGCAGAGATTTAACCCAGGCTGGAGAGCTTCGATGTCCCCTTGTTAAGGAGCCATGTGAGATTTCAAATAGATCATGACCTCTTATATCAATTAATCTCCTGTAGAATTCTGAATGTCTCCATCAACATGATTCGAGTACTAAGTTTGTGTCACGTGGCCTAGTTGTTCAATGTACTTTTGTGTGCATCCCCTTTGATCCAAGGTATCATCCTAACATTCAATACTGTTCTTGATCCTATAGACCTTTGTCTTCTATAGATATATATATATAAAGCTCATTGTAACCACTCACTCAATGACTGACTGATATTAATGTTCGGTACCTTCTGGGTGACGTAGAAAGCTGTAATTGTGCGTCCGATGGACATCGAAGCCGACACACCGGGAAAAAAATCACAGAACTGTCGGAAATTGTCCATAATGAAAAAAAATGCAGGTGAGCGACACGAGACAATGGGGAAGCACGTGGTTCATTTTTGTTTACAGTGTGTGAGCATACCCCCCAGTAATTCCGAAACCCAGGAATGGCCTCAATCGAGACTTCTTTTATAGTGGAAGCACAGTGCTCTGGAGATCACCCCTAACTTGTGATTATCCTTTTTGGTTACTTGAGTGACACGGTTAGCTTGTATAAGCATATTGTGAATTACCCATCGGGCCTTGATTCACTTTTTAGCCCCACTGACTTCGTCCAAAATGGGGGCTTATGGATTTGATCTCAATTTTCGTGTCCGTGTGTGCGTCCATGTGTCCGCAACAATATCTCGGTCATGTACGGACCAATTTTATTCGTACTTGGCACAAAGTAACACATGATGGCACACATATGCACATCATTTTGTTTCGCAATCGATCAAAGATGGCCGACTGACAGCAATTTAGTTGTAAAAAAACACCCGATGTTGAACACTTCCTCAACCATTTCTCGGACATGCAGTTACCGATGTTGTTCAAACTTGGCACACAGATAATGAATGATGGCTTACATAAAAGCACTTAATTTTTTTTTTTTTTAGATCAGATCCAAGATGGGCGACTGGCGGCCATTTTGTTACTTAAATGTGTCCCCAACCATTCTCAGACATGCATGGTCCGATTTTGTTCAAACTTGGCACAAGCGCAGTACATGATGGCATACACGTGCACCTCACTTTATTTTGTGATCTGATCAAAGATGGCCGCATGGTAGACTGGCGGCCATTTTAGTTGGAGAAAAACCCAGTATTGAACACGTCCTCAACCATTTCTCGGACATGCATTTACCGATCTTGTTCATCGGTGGGCTTTATTTTGTGTTGACTGATTAAAATAACTCTGTTTGTGAATTTTCCACCTCCACAAATCAACAATGTATTTGGACAGGTTGAATACAACATGTGCCAGTCATTTTCACCATTTAAAAAGAGCTGTTTATTGGCGACTTCCTCGCTTGAAGAGATATCGAAACATTTACATGATGAGTGATTTTTTGGATGTTTGAGGTTACGTTCTCGTTAATGTCGTTGACATGTACACGATGAGGAAAAGCAATGGTCCAATCACACGTTTTCCTGTTGCACACCACCAATCACACGTTGTTATGTTCAGCTTCGTTTTTATTTTCAGGAGCGAGGCTCATGGAAGATAAAGGTGGAACTGACTGTGGGACAAACATCAAGGGGATGAAGGAACAGGAAAAGAGGAGGAGGAGGTACGTTCAGGATCATCGATCGTCTAAAATCGGTTCAGAGAAGATCTCGAACATTTCATGTTCAAAAAGATCGAAAAAAAGATTTTTGTTTCATCCCTCCATTTATTTACACAGCAAACGAGGGAATGAACGAGTTTATTTGAAGGATTGTTAGTTTGAATCATTATAGTAACTGACAGAGTACCCGTCTGACGGGCGATCTTGTTCCAAGCTTGCAATACTTTATTCTGAAGCGTACATTTATTTTGGCGGTGTATAGGAAACTGCCAACTCTGTATCGGAAAAAAATAATAATAACCCGTGTTATAAGTGTATGAGGCAAAAACACCTCACGACACTGGAAAACTGTGGACAAGCAATAGGTCCGAGTACCACGTGACCTCCTCCCGTTTCGCTGCGTTCGCACCAAACTACGCGGTTTGATTTCAATAAAGATCACAAAACCCCATCCCTATCAGGGTTCCTATAATATATTATGCACAATGTATAAACAGCTGGCGTGTATAATGCCCATTTCCATGGAATCTCGACCGGAAGGCCGGAATTTGACGCACAGCGCGCGGCTCTGACGCTCGGAGGAAACACGTCATCGCGTCGTACTCGCTCCTCTCGTCCTGTTGTTCTTCACACAGTAAATCCGATATTTCTCCCAAGATAAACAAAACAAATATAGCACATCAGGATTGTTTAATAGCAGGACATCAAAGGAGAATCCTAGAGACAATGGAGGCGCCGAACGGGCGGCCATTTCGAGTGAATTTTCGTTTTCGCGCGAACCGGCGCCGTTCAACCACAGATGTGTTTCGCGTTTAAAAGGAAGTTGTAAAACATTGCAAAGTTATCGCTTCTCGGCCTTTTGGTTAAGATCAAGTGCGATCGAAGTTGCGGATGGAGAACGAGGCGAATTCTACCTCTCCAACGGCAGTGGCTGCAGCGGACGAGTCGGTGTTGCCAGCTGGGCTTGCGGCAGTTTTTGATGAAACTTTGGATTCCTTGGACGGAGAGTCTTCGGCAGAGCTGGGACATCACGCAGATGGAGAAACTAATGCTGAGGAGACGTCAAGGGCGTGGTCTGAGCGAGGATCGCCCGAGGATTGGTGTGCATGGAGGTGGGGGCGGTCCCTTCTGGGAAGGAAATGGCTTGGAGGCCTCCCCTCGGAGCCAGTTGTGGCCGGCCCGTCGGGCGTTCGTTGCAAGAAATGGTTTCTGGTTCCTCTTGGAAAACTTCTGCTGATATTCCGATAGACGGTCGGACAAAGGTTTTACTCCCGAACAAGCCTTCGGAGGTGCCTGCTATCAGGCGAGGAACGGTCTCCCAAACAAGCCTTTGGGGTGCCTGCTATCAAGGCGAGGAGCGGTTGTTCTGCTGATAACGAACGTAATTCAGATGTCGGGGCCCGCTTGAGTAAGGACAAAGAGCGTCCGAAGCCTGTGGGTGACCAGCGAGCGGCGGAGGGTGGATCGGCTGCGGTTGACGGGAGGGCTCGACGGCCGGGCGGATCACAATGGTTCCAGCCCACTAATTTTTTCCGTAGGAATACAGTTTGCTTCACCACAAATGAAGATTTCGAAATGGACCAGCTGAGATTTTGTAAACTAGTGTTAATTCAGGAGTTAGGAATCTCGCCCGGTCAGTTGGATTATGTGTTTGCCTTGCCAGGGGGGAAATGTTTTGATGTGGTGTTTTGAACATTGTCATCTATCTATCCTTTTGGGAAAAGTGGGAGAAGGCCAAGGACAGAAATCCTCTTTCCTCCTTTGCGGTGGAGAGTTTATGTGAAAGGGGGGTGGTTAATGTGACTATCCAAATGTACGTTGAATCAGTGAAGGATGAGGCTATTCTTTTGTGGTTAAGCCGGTTCTGCAAACCACTTGGCCATCCGACCGGATGAGGAACGCTTTGGGGATCAAAAATGGGGCGAGGAGAGTGAAGGTGCAGCTGCGGGACGACCCAAGCAAACCTGGCAGTTTTCTGCACATCCCTAATCGGCTCAGTATTGGTTCCTTGCGGGGTTTCGTTTTTTTACCCTGGGCAATTCCGTAAATGTAACAAGTGCAATGAGGCTGGTCACCTCGGTGCAAACTGCCCAAATCCTCACTGTCCTCGTTGTGGGCAGGTTGGGCATGGCGTTCGCGAGTGTGTCGAGAGCATCTCCTGTAATTTGTGCGGGGAAGCAGGGCAGTCTTTAGGGTTGCCCGAAATCTTTTTCTAATACCTTAAAAAGGGAGAAATCACAAGGTTCCTGGCGCTCCCAGGTTTTCAGGGAGGGGAGAAGGGGGGTGGGGCTTGAGAGGAGGGAGGTGAACAAGGTCCAGGCCCAATTTGGAGGGTGGGGGATCAGGGTCCCGCTCAGGATGGAAGGCGGTGGAGCAGAGACCGGCGCAAGATGAGAGGGTGGTTGTAAAGGGGGTGGTTCAAGATGGGAGTGAGGAGGCTCAGGGCTTTCAATTAGGAGAGAGGGAAGTGGTGATGGCAGATAAGTGTGTTCTTCGCTGGAAGAGGAAACTACCTCGAAGCCGGGGCGGGGAGGGAGTAGTGGGGATCCTTTAGTAATGGAGACTGAAGGGAGGAAGTGGGGAGAGAGTTATGGAGAAGCAGGATTGGGAGTGTTGGTGGGGTGTGACCCTCGGAGGCTTTTTCAGCATAAGGGAAAAGTGCAAATGCTCTCCCCTCGGTTTCTATGGGTAAATCGGGGTCTAAAGACTCGTCTGGGTTGGGGATTGGAGTCCTGAGGGATCATAAAGGGAAACGGTTCAAGAAAACCCGGAAGGTTGCTGTTAAAACTGTTCCATGACAAACACGTTCCTCTCAGATGAAGAGGGTTGAGTTAAGAGAGGGTTCAGTGAATGTGAGAAGCATTCTGGGGGTGAGTAGGTGTCAGCGGGTTTTTGCCGAACTAAAAGCTTTGAATTTAGATATCTGTTTTTACAGGAATGTTTTACCAGGGACTAGTAATTTCCAGCAATGGGAGCGGGAATGGGGGGGCTTGTGTAAGTTCTCCGGGAGCGATAAAAACAAGAATGATGGTGTTGGTATTCTTTTTGGGAATAGATTCGCATGGAGGGTGGTGAAGGTGGTTGTCATTGAGCCAGGAGGTGTGTGTAGTTTTATGCTGTGTCCAGGGGAAGCACTTTCGGTTGGTGAATATGTATCTCCCTCATCAGCCTTGGAGAAGAAGACATTGTTGGACCGGGTCAAACCATGGCTCTGTACGCATAAGCTGTTGATTGTGGGGGGAGACCTAACATCTCTTTGGAGGAACCTCGAGCCGCGCGTCGGCCAAAGGGGTGTCGGGCTTGCTGGATACCTTCAAGCTTAAGGATGCTTTCGGGATTTCTGCAGCCGTGATCCAGGTTCACTTGGTCAAATGCAGGGGGGGGGGGGGCACAAAGGTCTAGCTGGATTATATATTTGTACCGAAAGAAGTTACAACGGTCGGCGTCCAAAGGTTGTGGAACAGCTGTTCTGACCACTGCCTTCTTAAGGCGTTTTTTCCTTTGTTAATTTTTTTGTTGTTTGGGAAAGGAGTTTGGAGGTTAAACACATCCTTGTTGGGGACTCCAGAGATAAGGGAATTGATCGTTACAAAACTCAAGGTCTGGAAGGATTTGATCCCTCTCTTCAGTTCGGTAGGGGAATGGTGGGACGAGATAAAAGCCAGACTTAAAGAGATATTCCAGAGTCTGGCTCAGAGGGCTAGCTTTAAGGCCGCCAAGTCCTTTAAGGCCAAGTCGGCCTGTCTGCAGAGATTATGTCGGCTTCAGGCGTATGGGTTTGATGTCGGGGAGGAGATAAAGTCTTTGAAACAACAAATTGGGAAATTCTTCTCCCATCAATTCCAACTCGTTCAATTTCGTAGTGGGCTGCTGAAAGAGAGGGAGGAGGCTTGTTCCTCCCCTTTCTTCCAGAAACTAGTTAAGAAGAAGGTTTGCATGAAGGGCCTTGTCAACGAGGGGGTCTTGAGCGATCTTGGTTCGATATGGAGCCGTGGTTGTGAGCATTTCGTTAACCTTTTTCAGGGTCCGGGGGACTCTGATAAGGACACGAGAGAGGGTTTTCTGGCTGGTTGGGAACATAGGTTAGTCAATGGGGAGCCTCTTACGGGCTTCTCAGTTGAGGAGGTGGAGCAGGTGATCTGTGACGGTAAGAGAGGGTCTGCTCCGGGCCAGATGGGCTCCCCTAGAACTCTACCGTTACTTTTGGGAGGATCTTAAGGACCCATTAGTTGATCTTTTCAATGAAGTCCTTCGGTCGGGTGTCTGTCCGCCTCTTGGGCGCAATGTAACATTAGCCTGCTACTAAAGAATGGGGACCCCTTTGTTGAACAATTGAGGAGACCCATCTCATTGCTTAATGGGGACTATAAGATTCTCGCTAAGGTTTTGTTGGGGAAGCTCCAGGCGGCTCTGGGGATGGCTAGGCACCTTTCAGAGGTGTGGGGTTAAAGGTCGCCGGGCCACAGACGTGCTGATTGTTCTTCGTGATCTGATTACGTCAGCTCGAAGTAGGGGGTCAGTCAGCAGCGTTCCTCAGCCTAGACATTGTTAAGGCGTTCGACTCGCTATCTAGGGATTATTTGCTTTGCGTTTTACGGGAATGGGGATTTGGTGAGGGAGTCGTTCGACTGATTAAATCCCTGTATACCTCTTCAGTTGGTCGGGTTGGTATTAATGGTGGTTGTCTCGCCCCTTCGAGATTTCCCGGGGAGTCCGACAGGGCTGTCCCCTATCCCCGTTGTTGTTTGTTTTGCCTTAGAGCCTCTGATTTACAGATTTTCGGCTTGTATTAATGGGTTGTTGGTGGCTGGTTCAGGGGGTTGTAGGGTCCCCTGTTTAGCCGACATGGATGATGTAGTTGTCTGTGTTTCTCAGAGTGGGGAACTCGAGGGGGCTATGCGGGCCTGCGACGAATTTAGCGCGGTCAGCGGTTTGCGGGTAAATTTTGAGAAATCAAACCTGTTGTGTGTGGGTGGGGTGTCATGGGCGAGAGTCCCCATCAAAGGCTTAGGGTTGTTGAAGACGGCATTCGGGTGTTGGGGGTGTGGGTGGGGTCAGGTTGCTGTGTTGCTAAGAATTGGGAGAGTAGGTTAATTTTAGTTGAAAGCTTGTTTCGCAACTGGGGGCAGAGGTTCTGTCGTCGGCTGAAAGGTGTTCCATTATTAAAGGGCAGATTTTTCCGATGCTGAGATTCTTATCGGAGGTTTTTCCTCCTTCTGATAGGGTCGCAAGTAAGTTAAAAAACCTAGTTTATCGGTTCATGTGCAAACCTTGGTTTTATCGTCCTTCCCGTCTCAGCTAGGTGCGGATCAGTTGCAAGGGGAAGGGATGCCCCGATCTAGTAGACAGTTTAAAGTTGGCCTTCGTGGCTCGACATATGTCAATGTTACGGATGGATCGGGTGTTTTTTTCTCCGCCATCGAGTTTTTGTATTACTGTGTTAAACCAGGTTCGAGCAAGAGGGTCCGTCTGGATAGGCCCTACGTGTGGGATCCGGGGTACCCCTATTCAGTGCTGAAAGAGGTCATTCGTGGGGTCAGGTTCAGAGAGGTGCCCAATTGGTGCTACAGAACCTTGATGAAGCTGTCGGAAGCAGATGTCGTTTTTCCTATAAGCGGCCTTCAATTAGAGAGAACTCTGACGGTATGCAGAACGTGTCCTCCAAGGTCCTCACTGGGGCACAGAGTGACCTAGCCTGGTTGGCGGTATGCAAGCTATTGCCTTGCCGGGCGGTGCAAGGGGTAAGAGGGCATGCCTCAACGGAAAAATGTCCTTATATTGGCTGTAACATGTCTGAGTCGGTCCAACACTTTGGGTGGATTGTGTATTTGCCTCCCTAGTTTGGAATGGCGTGTTAGTTAATTTTTGTTGCAAATTGAAGGTCAAGTTTTCCTTAAGTTGGGCCATGATTTTGTTTGCTCCCTTTGTGATGATTGTAAACCACAACAGAAGAAGTTTTGGAGAATTTTAAATTGTGTCAAAATGGCTCTGTGGAAAGCCAGGGTTTCCGCATGCTTTGGAATGCACCATTTTTCTTTGAATTTTGTTCTTAAGTTGTTCAAGAAAGAAATGTTTTTGTATAATGATTTGAGAGGTATGTTGTGATTCCCTTCTGTTGTATGCCTAAACATGTTTACTACTTTTGGTCTGAAGGTTTGAGACATTTGTCTTGCTGGTTTTCACTTTAATAAAAAATCGTGTAGTGTGACCCATGTGAACCATTGTTGGAATCCCGCTGCCCCCAGGGGTGTCGGCGGTGTTGCTATCCCGGGAGACTCTGGCACACATGTTGACCATTGTCCCCCGGGTATGGTACCCATTCGCCGCCGACACAACATGATCCAGAGTCGCCTGGTCAAGGCCATTCGTCATGGGGACGATATGTTGACAGCACGTCCCGGGTGATCCCTCCCACATGAAAGACCAGTATCACTGTGGTGGAGGGAAATAAAATACAATTGTTGACGTTGCTGTCCCTTTGACAATGGTCTGATGCCCTTGCCACTTGCCAGTTGCAAAGAGGGAAAAATAGAAGGATTGCGTAAAGCATTGGTGCTAAGGGCAAGGATGTCCAGGTGCTTGGGTTCATAGTGGGGGCACTGGGATCGTGTTCCTGTAATGAGTCGGCCCTGAACCGGTTGGGAATCTCTCCGGTCTCTACCGGAAGCTGATGCTCGGCTTTGTTGCATTACGGCATTAGTGGATCCCGGGATATTTACATTGAGCATATGTCGGCCATCGTCAGTATGTGGAGGTCTGAGGTTGGTACTTCCCCATTTCCCCTCTCCCTCCCCCCCCCTCCCCCCCTTTTTTGTGTATGGTGTGATGTTCCATGTTGTCTAAGTGAATGGATCTTGCCAAACGGACGAGAAGTGCAAATTTCTATTTTTGGACTGGTCCCCTTCTTTTTATGGCTTGGTGCCCTTAACTGGTCCTGGGGGTGTTGTTCTTTTTATTTTGACATTCCCCAGGGGCCTCTTTCTATTCTTTTTCTGATTCTAACGGTGTGGAGGAATTTTATCCTCAGTGTCTATTCTCTTTTAACTTTTTTAATTTGGTCTTTTAAATTTTTTAATAAATCTGTTCTTATCAGTTTAATTGTTGTTCTGTGGTTTTTGTTGTTGTTGTCTGGTGAATGTGTGTATTTATTTTTTTTTTTTTTTCTTTTTTCTCTTCCACCATTGTTTCGTGGTACGTGTGTGTGGACGTCCTATCCTGGGAACTGGTTTTTGAATTATTGTGAATTTTTTTCTTTTGATTCTAACTTTTGAACACAGATTCCAATGGAAGAGACGGACCAGGCCAGGTCGGCGAGGGGAGGTGCTGCTTGAGAGTGGAGACGTTCCCCTGCGAGTACTGCGGTAAAAACTTTGCGACGCTCGCGGGGTGGCGTCGACACATCGCCCGATGCACCGGGTGGTCGCCGAGGAGGCCAACGCCCCCGTCGGCCCCCAGACCCAGGTATTTTTGTACCGCCTTCCGACCGTGGCCTTGTCACTGTGCCGCGAGACTTTTTTTACCACAGACCCTACAACGACATCAGAAGCGGTTTCATGCCGGGACCGCTTTTATTTCAGTTTTTAGATGCTCTCGGTGCGACCTGGAATACGATAAGCAAGGAAGGCGGCGAACCATTTCCAATACATCGGACTCCGTTACCGGTATCGCTGGGCCTTCGGGTTATCGATTGCCGAGACGACAGCTGGCTGAGGCTTGCGCCGATTCTAGACGGGTGCCCCAAGTTTTTACAACGGACGTACTGGGTCCGGCAGTCCCGCCCAAGAGCTATGGCTCTGAGGACGGGGCGGCCGGCCCGAGTATTGTAAATCTGAGTGGAATCGGTGTTGGTAAGCGGCGGTCGTTCCGGAGGTCCTGGTCACCATTGTTGGGTTGCCCCTCTGGAGGGCAGGCTGATCTGATACTGGAGTCCAGCCGGGTCTCAGAGCCCCCAGTGGGAGTCCCCCTCTTGGAAAAATAAATAGTTGCCTGCAATGAGTCTCCGGTGCTGCCAGTCACCGAGGGTTCCCCTGTCGGGGTCATCCCCCGATGTGATGAGGAGACATCCCGGGTTCTCGACCGCTTGGTATCGGCTATTCTCGAGGCCCCCGAGGGGCCTGCTTTCGAAGAGGCTTGTGACCATTTTCTGCAGGTGGCAGATACTGGGGCTGGGGGTGGGTTGAGCGGTAGTGTAGAGGGGGTGGGGCGCGGCAATGGAGCGGGGGGGGGGGCTTGAACCCAAGAGTGCGGCCGAAGTTTCGGCCCCGCCCGCTTCGGTTGCCGACCGGTCTCGACGCGACACACCCAAGGCTCCACGGCCTGCATCCCCCCCCCAGGTGTTGATGCTGGCCGGAGCTTCCCTGAGTATTGGATTGGTCAGCTGAGGAGCGCGGTGTTGTGGGAGGAATTTGAAAAGCTCTGTGATGCGTTCGCCAGTGCCCTGGTTGATAGCTGCCGACCACGGCGTGGCGGACGCAATGCAGACGCCCCCACACACCAAAGTCGTCCTCGACCTGATAGAGCGAGTGCTCTCGGGCCGGGGTATGCCCCCCAGGAGGCCAGTCGCCTGCAGAGGCACAACTGTACAGGCACAGCAGAAAGCGTGCCTTTTGGGTGGTCCTCGGGAAAGCTGAGGAAAGATATTCTGGTGGGAGAGAATCCGTGGAGGCTTTTTTCTCCCGGGTCTTCTCCGCCAAGAATGTCGACCCAGTTGTCATTTCCCAAGAGTTCTCCAAATATGTGTCATCCACTGACGAGGCTCGTGCAGAGGGGGCGGCGTTAAGTGCGCCCGTTGGTCAGAGAGAGATCTCTGCCCGACTTGGGCACATGAGTAACTCTGCCCCGGGACCGGACCGTGTTGAGTACCAGCACCTGAAGCGGATGGATGGGGCGTGTCGCATGACATTGGAAATTTTTAACCGATGTCTGTGCTCGCTCCGTATCCCAGCTTCATGGAAGCAGGCCACCACGGTCCTGATCCACAAGAAAGGGGACACCGGAGACCCAGAGAATTTTCGCCGATTGCCCTCCAGAGTTGCCTCTGCAAACTATTTATGGCGGTCCTCGCTGATCGGCTTCGTGGCTGGGCGCTCCGGCATTCAATGCTGAGTGAGGCCCAGAAGTGCTCTCGGCCCAGTGAAGGCTGCTTTGAGCACTCCTTTTTGCTAAATACCATCATGAAGGACGCCAGGCGTAACCAGAAGAATATTTTTGTTGCCTGGCTGGACCTTCGTAATGCGTTTGGGAGTGTTCCACATGGAGCTATTTTTGCCGCACTGGACACGATGGGCGCGTCTGCGCAGCTGATCGACCTGCTTCGGGACGTCTATAACGGTGCCTCCACAACGTTTAATACGGATGATGGCCCGACTAGCGAGATCCCTATACAGTCAGGGGTGAAGCAGGGATGCCCCATATCACCGATCCTATTCAACCTCACGATATAATTTATTGTGCGCGGTGCAGGCTTCTGCTGCGGCCGGAGGTCAAGGTGTCAAAATTCATGGGCAGCCATTGTCTATATTGGCATATGCTGACGATTTGGTTGTCCTGAGTAGGACCAGGGAGGGTCTTTCGCCCCTTCTTGAGTGGCCTCTGTTAATGCCGATAATTAAACTTTAGTTTAAGCCTGCTAAGTGCGCCTCTTTGTCACTTTTCTGTCGGGGGGGGGGGTCGGCGGTGATGTGTCATTCTCGATTCAGGTCGAATCATGCCGCTTTGAGTAGCGAGGAGATTATCGCTACCTCGGGACCCCCATCGGTGTGTAAGAGATGATGAGGACGTCTGCTCATTGGTTACTAACATGATGGCGGACGTCCTCAAAATTAAACAATCCTTGTTTGCACCATGGCAGAAGTTGTATGCAATCCAGACCTTTGTCCAGCCCTGCCTCTCTTTCGCCTTGCGCACGGGAGAGACGACCAAAAAGCAAGTAAACAGGTTGGTATCTGCGGTGGTCA
>CM068968.1:64844481-64854564 GCA_035128595.1 Eptatretus atami | reverse complement strand
ATCTGGGCAATGGTTCTGTAACTGTGTTTTCCTGACTATATTGCTTGTGACCATCGTGTGGGAACCCCGGTCTTTGCCCTTCCGCAGGTTACATTTGGTTTGTCGGGTCTTGATTGTTGTCTATCCCCGGAGAGACCTCTGGCATCATTGTTTGACCATTGTCCCTCGTGTTATTTGTTTCCGTATTGGGTATTATGCGTACCAATTCGCCGTCCGACACAACATGTCCAGGAATCGCTCGTCAAGCATGTCGTCCATTTTAGGGACGTATATTATTTGTACCAGTTTGTCCTAGGTGATCCCTCACCCACATGAAAGACCAATATCACATGTGGAGGTGAAATAAAATTCACAATTAGTTGACGTTGCTTGTCCCCTTTTGACAATGGTCCTGATGGGCCTTGCCAATTGCTGCAGTTGCAAAGAGTGGATTATTAAATAGAATAGGATTGCGGGTTAAAGCGATGGTGGCAAGGGCAAGTGGATGTCCAAAGGTGCTTGGGTTCATTAGGGGGGCACTGGGATCGTGGTTCCCTTGGTATTAGTTTGGCCCTGAACGGTTCGGGAATCTCCGGTCTTAGCCGGAAGCTGATTCGTCGGCTTTTGTTGCATTGATGCTATTAGTGGATCCCGTGATATTTACATTGAGCAATGTCGGGCCATCGTCAGTATTGTAGGATGGTTAGGTTGGTAACTTCTCCATTTTCCTTCTCCCTCCCCCCCTCCTCCCCCCCCCCCTTTTTGTTGTTGTTGTTGTTGGTTGTTGTTGTTGTATGGTTGGGATGGTTTCTATGTTTGTCTAAGTGAATGGATCTTGCCAAACGTCGCAGAACGTGCAAATATCTATTTTTTAGCTGGTCCCCCTCTTTTTATGGCCTTGTGGCCCTTAACTGCGTTCCTTTGGGGTTGTGTTCTTTTATTTTGACATTCCCCCAGGAGGCCTCTTTTCTATTCTTTTTCTGATTCTTAAGGTGTGGAGGAATTTTTATTCCTAAGTTCTATTCTCCTTTTACTTTTTAATTTTGGTCTTTTTGAAAATTTGTTAATAAAATCTTTCTATCAGTTTCGTAGCTGGTATGTCCTTGCAATGCGGGACTCGTCTATTTAAATGGATTTTTGGGTATTGGGGAGCTGGATTAGGGGCTTGCTCCGTCTGCTCCATGCATCGACCTCGTATTGCAGTTCCTCCAGGAACGGTGTGCTACCCCTTGGGGGGAAATTACATAACAAAAGAAAAAGATTATTGTATGTATTGCAGTGGTTGGGGATTCTCTTCTTTTAATGTCTTCACATCTAAATCTGAGCTTATAATGTGAAATCCATGCGTGAGTCCATGCATATGACGCCGCATGGTGAGTCCATGCCTGATGACGCCCATGGTGAGTCCATGCCAGATGATGTCCATGATGAGTCTCAGTCATGATGACGTCCATGGTGAGTCCAGCCTGATGCGCCCATGGTTGAGTCCATGCATGATGATGTCCATGATTAGTCCATTGCATGATGACGTCCATGGTGAGTCCATTTGCATGATACTCCATGGTTGAGTCTGATGAACGATGCAGTCCATGCGTGAGTCCATGCATGATTTGCAGTCCCATGGTTGAGGTCTATGCATTGATTGATGGCCCATGGTGAGTTCCATCCTGATGACGCCCATGGTGAGTCCATGCATTGGATTGATGTCATGATAAAGTCATGCATGATTGACGTCCGGTGAGTCCTATGAACGATTGCAGTCCAGTGAGTCCATGCATGATGCCAAGTCCAATGGTAAGTCCAGCAAGATTGACGCCCATGGTGGAGTCCATTGCATTGATGATGTCCATGATGAGTCCAGCATGATGACGTCCATGGTGAGTCCATGCAGATGACGTCATGGTGAGTCATGACGATGCAGTTCCATGGTGAGTCCATGCATGATGAGTCCATGGTGAGTCCAGCCATGATAGCATTTCTATGTGAGTCCATGAACGATGCAGGTCCATGGTGAGTCCATGCATGATGCAAGTCCATGGTGAGTCCATTGCATGATGAAGGTTCCATTGGTGAGTCCATGAACGATACAGTCCATTGGTGAGTCCTGCATGATGCAGTCCATGGTGAGTCCATGCATATGACGCCCATGGTGAGTCCATGCATTGATTGATGTTCCATATGAGTCCCATTGCATGATGACGTCATGGTGAGTCCATGCATGATGACGTCATTGGGTGAGTCCATGAACGATGCAGTCCATGGTGAGTCCTTGCATTGATTTGCAGTCCATGGGTGATGAGAGTCCATGCAGAGCAGTCCATGCATGGGTGAGTCCATGCATGTATGAAGTCCATGGTGAAAAGAGTCCTATGAACCATACAGTCCATGGGTGACAGGTCCATGCATGATGCGTCCATGGTTGAGTCCATGCATGATGACGCCCATTGGTGAGTCATTGCCATTGATGATTTTGTCCAATGATGAGTCCATGCATGATGACGTCCATGGTTGAGTCCAATGTCATGATGACGGTCATGGTGGAGTCCATACGAATGCAGTCCATGGTGAATGATTCCATGCATGATGCAGTCCATGGTGAGTCCATGCATGATGCAGTCCATGGTGAGTCCATGCATGATGAAAGTCCATGTAATCCATGCTGGTATAGTTCCATGAACGATACAGTCCATGGTGGTCCATGCATGATGACGTCTCCATGGAGTCGCGAAGTTGGCGAGGGCATGCGTTTCTTCATTTCCTTGGACTGGGTACAGAAGGTTTCTCTGTGCACGTTCCGTGGCTTCAAAGCTCCATAGCAATGTGCATTGGGTTAGGTCTGTCAGTTACGAGACATTTACTGTCGCTTCGAGAGTCTTCACCCAATGTTTTGCCACTGAGACATTTCCATCTGCCGGAAGTCAGCTGGCGTCACCTTCATCGCAAACTTCTTCTCCCTGTTCACGCCCACCAATTATTCCCACCTCTTGCGGGGTGCCTGGGTGGCGAGAAGTTTGACAATGTCTTTCATGAACTGGCTGGCCAAGACGCACTTTCGACTCAGGTTAGACAGAATTGCTAAATTGGCCAAGGTCCGCCTAATAAGCTTTGCCGACTCTTCAACGTTCCACCAACTATATGCTTGGCAGACAGAGTCGCGTTATCATGCCCATTCGCAGGACAGCCATTATTAATGAAACACCAGATGAGCTTTATAGCTTGTCGGGAATCAACCCAGGCTAGACAACGAGACAGTTTGATGGAGTGTGTGATTACCTCCGGCTGTTCCATTGACTTGATCGATGTAATCTCCTCTTGCAATCCTAACAAAGGATCAATGTGGAACAAAATGATCAAAAGATATTGTGACGAGAAACAAAACAAGCTGAGCAATCGCACTCAACAATGGCTTTTATACGTCACTTAAGTTATACTCGCGATCATATAGAGGTGGAATCCCCCAGAAGGAGGAAGTCGTGAAACGTTTGTTAATTCTCTCAAAAAACAACGCAGAAGAGAAAATTCTCCCAAGATTAAAATCAGAATATGAACGAATCTACTCTTGATTGATCTCTTCTGAAGTTCTTTAACTCCAGCAGAGTACCTACCTGCCCAACTTGGTGATCTTGTTCCACGCAGCGCAACACGCTTTTCTGACGCATACCTTTTGTTGGGTTGTACTCGGCAACATGACAGCTCTGTTTAGGAAAAAATAAATAAATAAACCCAGATTTATGTGCAGGAAGCAAAAACATACCTACTTGGTTAAATAAGTCAAAACACCTTACTGTACTGGAAAACTCGGGACAGGATTACTGTACTGTAAATGGGAGAGACCTGTAATACCCTCCCCCCTTAGGAGGTTGTGTTGCACAACCACACATTTACATAAAGAAACATATACATCACCTCCTTCACCCACCCCAAGACAATGGAAAGGTTAAAACACCCTATACATTAATTGGGGTCACACTGATCCTATGTAGCAAATCCGGATGGAGATTGGGTCAGAACTGTTGAAAGAGTTGCATGACAAAAACGAACACACAAACACTGCCTCCATGAATTTCGAGTAAGCAATTCACCCATTATATATTAAATATTCAGGAGATGCAGTGAATCCAGTCCAGTAAAAGAACGGTGGTGATGGCAGCAAGAAAAGAATCCCTGGATGAACAAAACTCGTACTTTATCTTTCTGATTCTTCTCTCTGCCACAAAAAGCATTGGACCTCCACAAGATGGATGTTGGATACCATTGGTTCTTGAGGATTGCATCTGATCAAACATTGAATCTCTACAGGATGGATGTAGATACCACTTTGGTTCTTGAAGTATTGTATCTGAATCAACATTGCCAATTGGAGGGGCTTGTTGTCACCTGTTTGGAAACCCTTCCCATTGCGCATTGGGGAAATGAGAACTGCGGGGACCAGGCCGCCACACCTGTCCCTTAAACATGGGTGTGTTCCCCAAATCCCTCTGGGGTCCAGTCAGAAATCGTAGTTTCTGGCCAAGAACAGATTGAAAAAAAATAACACGGGCAACCAGTGGGACACCAACATTCAGGGAAAAGCTTTTGTTACAGTGGTGACCCAATGGTGGTTCCACAGAGGTACTCCCCTGGCTTTCCGCAAAAGATCAGGGCATTATCTCCTCCCGTATAGAAGCTGGATATTGCACATGTCGGATCTGCCCGAACATTTTGGCATTTGAACCAGAAGCATTCCCGACCTTGCAAGGCGGTTCTTGAGATTTCTACAACGAGAGCGGGAAATGCATAATCGTGATGGCATTACTGGAGGCTCGTCGTTCACCGCAATTGGTCTGGGCACGCAGCATATAAAAGCCTCATGGCTCTGAAAACACCAAGAACAACAACTCGTGTTACCTGACCGGAGCAAGGACCATGAATTAAACGCGGTGGCTTCTCCTGGTCGGGTTAGTTGGGGGACTCACTCCTGTGAGGAGTGGTCCAATAGTAATGACCCTGCACCGCCTTTGGGGTTGCAGTGGGTGAGTTTGGTTGATCATTGCACCTTTGGGCCTGGTGCATGTGTCATCCATGTTTCTTTTGTTGTTTTTTTTTTTACCCTTTTTGTTGTTCAAATAGTCCAGCAGTGTAATCTGATATTTCAAGATCAATTGTTCAAATTTGTATAAAAGCACCAAAATGGATTTACACATGTTAGAATAATGTATTCCGAACAATTTCTAGATTATGAGCCACCCGATGATTGTGCCTTGGTCAGGCCTAATTCTCGGGGTGGCTCATATCTAAATTGTTTCGGAAGTACTTATTTCTACATGTGTACCAATTCGGTGCTTTTATGCAATTTGAACAATTGGTTTTGCTAATGCTGCAGTACTAAAAAAGGCTTCCATCACAAGGAGAATGCACTGGCTCTCATGGTGGCGCGTTTATTGTTACGTACTTTACCTCTGTGCACCGACGCGTAAATGCACCAGTTACTGGAGGGGAAGCACAGTAGAAAAACTTTACTTGACAATAATGTCCCATCTTATTGTTTAACAGTTTAAAACCACGAAACCAGAAGGATACTTCAAAAAGTAAACTTATTTCATCCTACTGTCCACCTTTCAAACACTAACACCATTTTCCTGGATACCAATGGGGAAATTAACATCTACCAGGATATTGTTTCTGTGCGTTCAGGAACAAACTTGAATAAAAGATAGATGAAGGCTGACAATCCTAAACCTTGAGCTTAAACCTTAAAAATAGAAGTAGTTGATAGCTGTGTATGAGGCACGATATTGATTATAGAAAATAGCACGACATTGGAAGAAAAAAACGAAGCAATTCGAGAAATGTTGCATAATTTATCTTTAATACAAAAATCCACACCTTGGAGAGAAATAGTTGATAGGTTCATCGTGAAGAAGATGATTCAGTGCTAATTGAAACTTGGGCTTGGGAAATTCTATAAAAACTTATTAGGATCTAATGATGTCATTAAAGATTGAAGGGCAATTAGCTGATGATTACATAAACAATAATCACAAAGTGTTAATAGAAGGAAGATTTTATTTAAAGGAGTTGATTATATCTGGTCCCGCTGATTGATTGAACTCAATATGACAAAGGGGTACAAGTTGTTGCTTTTAATCTTTATTGATTTGAGGAGTCGATGTGTGTGGGTTGTCCCTTTTGAAAAACAAAACAGGTAATACTCTTATGTTAGCCTTATCAACAGAATATTTAAAATTAAAGGCAAGAGAAAACTAAAAATGGTGGCCTGATGAGGGTACAGATTTTACTCAAAAATTTACGAATTTCCTTTAAAATACAGCCATTACATTATACAGCACCTTTTATTGAAGGAATAGTGGTGTTATGTGAGCATTTCAATCACACTTTAAAGAGAGGACTTTATAAAAGTTAACTCGAACTCTGTTCTCAAACAATGGTTATCTTAATTCAGACATTGTAGAATAAGTACAACGATACAATTCATAACCTCACGAAAATGACACCATCAGAAACATTTACAAAATAATATATGGAAAAAGAGATTTAATGACATAAGCCAAGTTTCAAAAAAAAACCTGTTGATGATATCATAAGAATATTACATGGTGGAAATCTCATTTTTTGAAAAAGGATAAACTAATGCGTATGGGACAAATGAAGTTTTTTAAAATTGTTGATTTAATCAGTTTACAGTTCCTTGGACTTACAAATATGTGATTTTAGAGGGGCAGAAGAGATTTTAGGTTCATTTTATTCACGAAGGAATTTACAAAAGGCAAAGATAATAAATTGAAAAAAAACAAAAAATCAAAAATTGACTCCACCCTTTTTTGACTTCTGCCCCTTTTTGACTCACCCACACCAAACCACACCTATGCCAAAGCCACACCCACACAAGCCACACCCACATCCATTCATATCCACATGATTAGTTGAGGTTTTATGGTTCCCCACAACATGTTAATTTAATTAACAAATTGCTTCAACCCTATTCTTTGTTTCCACCCACACAAGCCACACCCACACAGGTCCACCCACAAAAGCCCCACTCACACCAAGCCCCACTCACCACAAGCCACACCCATTCATCCCACCCTCCCTTCCCCTTACCCTTGTTGTCACCCCACTTTTGACCCACCACACCCCCTCATCCCACCCCCCTCCCTTCCCCAACACAGGGGAGGAGTGGTGGGATTGAGGGGAGTGTTGGGTCGTAATGGGGGAGTGCACCTACCCCCAACCCTAACCTAACCCTCCCCCACCCCCACCCCCCAATCTCCAACCCTACCCCCCCCCCACCTCCTCCCCTTTACACCCCCTTTATTCTTTTTTTGTAATTAAAGGAATTAAATAATGTAAGCAAAGCATATATCATTAAATAAGATTGAACATTGAACAAAATCTCGCCAGCAGCAGGCTGACGCGTTTTGTGGTTTTGAAACTCGATCACCATTCATTCAAAACAAAGAGAGAAAATCCATTCGGGTATATAACATGATTATACAACAAGATATTAATAAAATAAATAAATAAAACATTTACCTCCAGAAGATTAGTTTTGTGTCAGGTTGATCCAGACAGGCGTTTAAACTGAAAGACAAAAAAGTTGAAATGAGGTCATCACTCCGTGGTTCAAAACAGACAAAAAAATTAAACACCAAAAGAGACAGAGAGAGACAGACAGGGGGCGGATTAATTCTCACCTTTCTTTTGGACTTATCAGCGTCAGGGGGTGTTGAAAGGTCTTCCAACCACGAACATTATGCCATTTAATTTTCTCTTCGAAATGATGAAGATTATAGGATTTCATTCATATTCTTGCCATCTTCATGATATTCGTCGGCTTCATTTTCAACAGCAAGTTATCAACGATGTTATTGGGACAACTGTCAGAAAAAATATATATTAGTAGCTCAATATAGTGATTTAATTCTGTATAAAACAACAAATAATGAATCGGTTTAAGATCTTCTCCTCTCCCCTTGGAAAAAGATTTTGATCTGCAAGAGTCGGAGTACTCCTCTGAATACTCCATTCTTGAACATAAAACAAGCCAAACTCACGTTAAAATAGACAAGTTGATGACATCACTCGAAATGAGGTAAACAATGAGGTTTTTTTCGTGTTTTGTCTCTCAAAGGAAATGAGTCGTCATTTTTGCTTTCAGGCGACGGAGCTTGGCTTGACTCATTTTTGACACAAAATAAAACAGCTTGTTTCAAATGATTTGAGAAAGAAAACTTTTCATAATAAATATCATTACTTCATAAGAATCATAAATAATTGAATTGGAAAGGACTGATTGAAAAATTATAAAGGATATCGACAAAATGATATGTGGATCAGGAGGATGGTTCAAACAAAGAAGCATTAAGAGAACGTTTATCATTTATACTGCTCCAAACAAACGATTAATTAAACGAAGAACCCAAGTTTCCAAAATTATTCTTTGTGAATATTAACTCGATGGAAATAAATGTATAAGAAAATTAAGTTATTCCCTTAAAGTAGAACATGACAAATATTCATTGGTTCGCTCTTTTTGAGTACAATGAAAACATGAAAGGACTGTTGATTATTGTTGGGTGGAAGAAAGTGCTAAATCAGTAAGTTCTCAATTTTTTCATTTGCTTGTATTCATTGTATGGGAGGGAGGAAGTTGAGTCTCCCATTTTTGAGCTTTTGGGGCTTGGGTCAGATAGTTTTCCTTTTTCCCCATTCATTTTGATATGGGCGTCCCAGAAGTCAACCATTACATCTACTGACGTCCTTTTCTTCCATTGCTAAATTGGTGACCCGAATCGATCCAGGTCAACCTGGTGCGGAGGGTATGTATAGACTTGGAACAGCCCACATGATTAAATTTTAAAACTGCCCAAAGGCTGCGGAGCTCTTTGTGGGGTAATGGCCACCATACCTGGCACCAACTGCGATCTGCCAGGACGTCCTCCTGCCAGTTTGGTGACCGTTCCGTCTGCCCAATCACTCTGCAAGCTTGGGCCATAATTATGTTCTCGTGGATCATGGTATTACAGAGCAGAGGTATGCGCTTCTACGGAGTGCCCCTTGTAGTTTGACAATGTAATCACATCTGTGTGTTTAAAATCCAATCCAGTTGAAATCGCATCCGGACGGGGTCACTCTTGGATGGGTCTCCGCAATAGTGCTTGTGGATTTTCGCACAGCTGCGAGGCTCTGAGCGGCTCTGAGGAAACACAGTCATGCGTCGTACTGGCTCCTCTCGTCCTGTTGTTCTTCACACAAGTAATCCGATATTTCTCCCAAGATAAACAAAACAATAATAGCAATCCAGGATTGTTAAATCAGAAATCAGGAGATCAGGGTTAGACAAATGGAGGCGCCGAACGGGCGCCATTTCGAGGAATTTTCGTTTTCGCGCGAACGGCGCCGTTCAAACAGATCCTGTTTTGTCGGTTTTAAAGAAGTTTTAAAGTTTATCGCTTCTCGGCCTTAGGTAAGATCAAGTGCGATCGGAGTTGCGGATGGAGAACGAGGCGAATTCTACCCTCTCCACGGCAGTGGCTGCAGCGGACGAGTCGGTGTTGCCAGCTGGGCTTGCGGCAGTTTTTGATGAAACTTTGGATTCCTTGGACGGAGAGTCTTGGCGGAGCTGGGAACTCACTGCAGCCAGATGGAGAAACTAATGCTGAGGAGACGTCAAGGGCGTGGTCTGAGCGAGGATCGCCCAAGGATTGGTGGTGCATGGAGGTGGGGGCGGTCCCTTCTGGGGGAGGGAATGGCTTGGAGGACTCCCCCCTCGGAGCCAGTCGCCCGTCGGGCGTTCGTTTGCAAGAAATGGTTTCTGGTTCCTCTTGGAAAACTTCTGCGATATTCCGATAGACGGTCGGACAAAGGTTTTACTCCCGAACAAGCCTTCGGAGGTGCCTGCTATCGAGGTGAGGAACGGTCTCCCAAACAAGCCGTTGGGGGTGCCTGCTATCGAGGCGAGGATCGGTCTCCCAAACAAGCCTTTGGGGGTGCCTGCTATCAAGGCGAGGAGCGGTTCTTCTGCTGATAACGTACGTGTTTCAGATGTCGGGGCCCGCTTGAGTAAGGACAAAGAGCGTCCGAAGCCTGTGGGTGACCAGCGAG
>CM068968.1:64813734-64829108 GCA_035128595.1 Eptatretus atami | reverse complement strand
GGTCCTGATCCACAAGAAAGGGGACACCGGAGACCCAGAGAATTTTCGGCCGATTGCCCTCCAGAGTTGCGTCTACAAACTGTTTATGGTGGTTCTGGCTGATCGGCTTCGTAGCTGGGCGCTCCGGCATTCAATGCTGAGTGAGGCCCAGAAGTGCTCTGACAATTATTTAGGGACCTCGCTAGTCGGGGCCATCGTCCGTATTTAAAGGGTTAGTGGAGGCACAGTGTAGACATTCCCCGAGCAGTGATCAGCTGAAAGACGCGCCCATCGTAGTCCAGATGGCAAAATAGCCATGTGGAACACTCCCAAACGCATTACACGAAGTCCAGCCGGCACACAAAAAATATTCTTCTGATTACGCAACCTGGGCACGACCACAACACCATCTCGTGAACAATATTTTTATGATATTAGTCTATTAAAATTCTCTCTTGACGTCATTCAACCCCCCCTTATACACGTATATCTCTGCGAAACCATTTTCCTCTATCCCTCGAACACCTGCCCGTGGCGCGCCCCCTGCAAGTTTGTTCTTTACGCTGATTTCATCAAAGTATGGATAATCCGATGAGTCCGAAATGCCATTATAGCTAATAATTGACGTTAATTGTTCCTGGAATGTTCCAGAGAAGTTTTGCACCAAGTCATAACTCCTTGACCTTTGATTTTAAAGTTCACAAAGGTCAAATTTTCAAAGTTGTGTTGTGAATCAACCGGTTTTGCGACCTTTCTTGCGACAACTAACTCATTAAAGCTATAGCACGCAACCTAGTCCTGATTTTCCATTATTATTCAATGTCCTACAAACATTGTTTGTGACCTTTAAAGCTTATGACACACAGTCAAAATATATTTAACAGATTGTTAACGAAACCGGAATTTCGACCATTTTGCAGCTAATCACCTGTCACTCGTACCACTCATGTGATCATTTTATAACTTGGTTCAAACATTATCCACATTGTCTCATCCTTGACTTCTGAACCTCATTACATCGTCAAATACCGCTCGGTGAACCATCGTCGTCTTCAGACTTGTTGTTATTAAACTTCCTCCTATAGATAGGGAAGGTGATTGATGTTTTCGAGATGCCTTCCACAATAAGCACCCCCATTTTTTCATGTAAACCACAGTGTCTAGACCCCTACACTACGAAACCATCATTAGTTTGTTTGATTTTTTTCCTCCTGCACTCACAATTTCCAAATGTCAAAGTGTATTCAGGTCGAGCTGTATCAGTGTCCAAGCGTATCAGTGTCTGAGCTGTATCAGTTCTGAGCTGATCAATGTCCAGCTGTATCAGTTCCGAGCTGATCTGTCCAAGCTGTATCAGTGTCTGAGTTGTATATGTCTGACCTGTACATGTCCGAGCTTATCAGTGTCACGAGCCTGATAATCAAATGTCCAAAGCTGTATCAGTGTCACAGCTGTCATCAGTGTACGAGCACTTAACAGTGTCGAGCTGTGATCAGTGTCTGGAGCTTCATCAGTGTCCGACATGTATCAGTGCTGACTGTATCCCACTGTATCACTGTCAGAGTTATCAGTGTCAAAGCTAGTAGTCAGTGTCCAAGCTGTATCACTGTCAGTGTTCTCGATCGTCCATGAGCTGTACAGGTCATGAGCTGTATCAGCTGTCGAGTGAATTCAGTGTCTAAGCGTGATAATCAGGTCTGCAAGCGTATCAGCTGGTCCGAGAGTATCAGTATCCGAGCTGTAAGACGTGTCCGAGCCTGTATCAGTGTCCAAGCTGTATCACTGCTCAAGAGCTATCAGTGTCTTGAGCTGTATCAGTAGTCTGAGCTGTATCAGTCTACTGAGTTCCCTATCAATGAGTCTGACCTTGTATCAAATGTCTGAGCTTGTATCAATGATACCGAACTTTATCTCGGCAAATGACATTGCTCAGTTAAAAGGATAAAAAATCACGTGGCATTGACATGACTTTTCACACCTTGACCTTTCTTCTCAGGTCATGACCCAATATAGATTTTACATCTTTCTAAAACCAATTTTTTAAAAAAACATTCTTTTCTTCATTCACAACGTTATCCCTCAAATGTGTGGTTAATCCGAATGGGCAGTCGAAACAAAACATTTGCCAAATCACTGGATCACTGGACTTCCCAGGGAAGTCACATGGGCATCACCCAAGGGTAGATGGAGGAGCCAGGCTTAGCTTTACCTTGGCACGCAGATACCCTTGTATATATTATAATTATCATGATAAACATAAAACGACTGTTGAACATGAAGAATGGTTTGTGTCTCAAACCTTCGTATGGAGGGAAGGATCATCAACGACGCGACTCGAACCTTACTTTCACAAACAGAATCTGAAACACAAACAATCATCAAAACTAAACATCAGGAACCAAAATCTTGCTCGGAGTGAACGTTCACTACCGTCACGACTCCTCATCTCGGGTAACCGAGCATGGACATTCCCTCTTCGGGAGAGATAAGAGTCCATGGACGGGTTCGTCCTGGGGAGATAAGGAATCATAGCCCTCTGAGGAGATAAGACGTCGATGACGTTCCCTCTCTGAGGAGATAAGAATAAATGACGTTCCCTCTCTGAGGAGATAAGAATAAATGGACAGTATTCCCTCTTGAAGAGATAAGTCCATGGATGGTCCTCTCTGGGAGATAGAGTCGATGGACGGTTCCTCTCAGAGAGAAAGGAATAATGGACGGTTCCCTCTCTGAAAGAGATAAGAGTCAGGACGTTTCCCTCCTGAGGAATAAGGAATCCATGGATGGTCCCTCTCTGAAGAGAGAAAGGGAATCCATGGACGTTTCCCTCTCTGAAGGGATAAGAAGCCAGAGATGATCCTCTTGAGGGAGATTAAGGATCCAGGGACGGGTGCCCTCGCTGAGGAGATAGATCCAGGGACGTTCCTCTCTGAGGAGATAAAGGAGGTCCATGATGGTTCCCTCTCTGAGAGAATAAGGTTCCATGGACAGTTTCCCTCTCTGAGAGAGATAAGATTCCATGGAAGTTCCGCTCTCTGAGGGAGTAAGGAATAAATGGACAGTTCCCCTCTTTGAGAGAGATAAGAATAAATGGGCAGTTCCCTCTTGAGAGAGAATAAGGAGTCCATGACGGTTCCTTCTGCACGGGAGATACAGGAGTCATGGACCGTCCCTCTCTGAGAGAGATAAGAGATCAAACTGAACAGCTTCCCTCTTCACGAGGGAGAAAGGAACTAAATGGACGGTTCCCTCTCATGAGAGAGATCAACGGAGGCTCCAGGGACGTTTCCCTCTCTGAGGAACTAAGGGTCCATGGGATGATTCCCTCTCTGAGAGAATAAGGGAATCCATGGACGGTTCCCTCTTGAGGGAGATAAGGAGTCCAGATGGTTCCCTCTCTGAGGAGATAAGGAGTCAGGACGGCTGTCCTCTCTGAGAGATAAGGAGGCCAGGACGGTCCCTCTCTGAGGAGAGTAAGAGTCCATGGATTCCCTCTCTGAGAGGATAAGGGATTCCAGGACAGTTCCCTCTCTGAGAAGAATAAGGTTCCATGACGGTTCCCTCTCTGAGGGAGATAAGAATAAATGGACAGTTCCCTCTTGAAGAGCATAAATAAATGGACATTCCCTCCTTTGCAGAGAAATAGGAGTCCATGGACGTTCCCTCTCTGAGCGGAGAAAGGAGTCCATGACGTAGCCCTCTCGAGAGCAGATAAGGAGTCCATGACGGCTCCCTCTCTGCAGGAGATAAGGAGCCATGGACGTTCCCTCTCTTGAGGAGATAAGGAGTCCATGGACGGTCCCTCTCTTGAGAGAGATAGGAGTCCGTGGACGGTTCCCTCTCTGAGGGAGATAGGGTCCATGACGTTCCCTCTCTGAGAAGATAAGGAGCCATGGACGTCCCTCTCTGAGGGAGATAGAGTCCATGATGTGCCCTCTCTGAGAAGAGATAAGAGTCATGGGTCGCGTCCCTCTCTGAGGAGATAAGATAAATGGACAGTTCCCTCTCTGAGAGAGATAAGGAGTCCCATGGACGGTGCCCTCTCTGAGGAGATAAGATCCAGGACGTTCCCCCTTTGAGGAGATAAGGAGTCCAGGATGTTCCCTCTCTGAGAAGAAAAGAGTCCATGGACGGATTCCTGTCTGAGAGAGATAGGAGTCCTGGACGTTCCCTCTCTGAGGGAGATAAGAGTCCATGGTACGGTTCCCTCTCTTGAGAGAGATAAGGATTCCATGGACGTTCCGCTCTCTGAGAAGAGAATAGAGTCCATGATGGTTCCTCTCTGAGGGAGAGAAGGAGTCCATGGACGTTCGCTGTCTGAGAGGAGATTAGGAGTCCATACGTTTCCTCTCTGAGGAGATTAAAGAGTCCATGACGTTCCCTCTCTGAGAGAGTAAGGGGAAATTTATTCCCCCCCAATGGACGTTCCCTTCTTGAGAGAGATAAGCGTCTATGGACGGTTTTCGGCTCTCTGAGAGAATAAGGTCCATGACCGTTCCTCTCTGAGGGAGATAAGGTCCTGGACATTCCCTTTGAGAAGAATAAGCGTCCATGGACAGTGTCCTCCTGAGGAATAAGGAAGTCCCATGGAACGTTCCTCTCTGAGGAGACAAGGAGTCCAATGGACGGTTCCCTCTCTGAGGGAGACAAGGAGTCCATGGAACGGTTTCCCTCTCTAGCAGATAAGGAGTCCATGGACGTTCCCTCTTGAGAGAATAAGGAGTCCATGGACAGTTCCCTCCCTGAGGGAGATAAGGAGTCCATGGACGGTTCCCTCTCTGAGGGAGAGAAGGAGTCATGGACGGTTCCCTCCTGAGGGAGACAAGGGAGTCCATTGGACGGTCACTCTCTGGAGTATAAGGAAGTCCATGGACGGTTCCCTCTCTGGGGAGATAAGGATGTCCATGGCGGTTCCCTCTCTGAGGAGATAAGGGAGTCCATGACGGTTCCACTCTCTCAGGAGAGATAAGGAGTCCATGGCGGTTCCTCTCTGAGGAGATAATGAGTCCATGGCGTGCACTCTCTGAGGGAGATAAGGAGTCGATGAGGTTCCCCTCTGAGGAGAATAAGGTCGAGACGTTCCCTCTCTGAGGAGATAAGGAGCGAGACGGTTCCTCTCTGAGGAACCAAGGTCACATGACGGTTTCCCTCTCTGAGGGAGACAAGAAGTCCTGGAACGTATGCACTCTCTGAGAGATAAGGAAGTCATTGAACGTTCCCTCTCTGAGGGACAAGAATTAAATGGACAGTTCCCTCTGGAAGGAGACAAGAGTCCATGGCACGGTTCCCTCTCTGAGGGAGATAAGAGTCCATGATGTTCCCTCCCTGAGGGAACTAAGGTTCCATGAAGGGTTCCTCTCTCTGAGAGAGAAAGGAGTCCATGGACGGTGCCCTCTCTGAGGGAGAAAAAGAGCCATGGACGGTTCCCTCTCTGAGGGAGATAAGAAATAAAATGGGACAGTTCCCTCTCTGAGGAAGATAAGAGTCCAGGATGGTTCCCTCCTGAGGAGATAAGATTCCATGGAAGGGTCCCTCTCTAAGAGAAAGAGTCCTGGACTGTTCCCTCTCTGAGGGGAATAAGGAGTCCATGGACGGTTCCCTCTCTGAGGGAGATAAGGCAGTCCATGGACGGTTTTCCTCTCTGGGAGGATAGAGGAGTCGATGGAACGGTTCCCTCTCTGAGGGAGATAAGAAAACTGGACGGTTCCCTCTCTGAGGGATCAGGATCCATGACGGTTGCCCTCTCTGAGAGAGATAAGAGTCATGTAGACCGTGCCCTCTCTGAGGAGTAAAGGAGTCCATGGACGGTTCTCTCTCTAGGGAGATAAGGAGTCGATGGATGGTTCCCTCTCTGAGGAGATAAGAAGTCGATGGACGTCCTCTCTGAGGAATAAGAATAAGATGGGCGGTTCCCACTACGGAGGGAGATAAGACTCGCATTGGACGGTTTCTCTTCTCTGAGGCGAATAAGGGATCAGATGGATGGTTCCTCTCTAGAGGAGATAAGAGTCGATGACGGTTCCCTCTCTGAGGGAGATAAGAAATAAATGGACGGTTCCTATCTGGGAGATAAGAGCGATGGACGGTCCCTCTCTGCCAGGGAGATAAGGAGTCGATGACGTTTCCCTCTCTGAGGGAGATAGAGTCCAGGAAGGTTCCTCTCTGAGAAGAGAAAAAGAGTCCATGATCGTTCTCTCTGAGAGAGAAAGATCCATGGACGTTCCCTCTCTGAGGGAGATAAGGAATAAATGAAAACATTCCCTCTCTGAGAGAGATAAGGATCCATGGATGTTCCCTCTCTGAGGAGATAAGGTCCATGGATGGTTCCCTCTCTGAGGAGATAAGGAGTCGTCAACGTTTTCGCGCTCGGTCGATTGGCGAATCGGTTCCCTCTCAGAGGGAGATAAGGAATAAATTGGACGGTCGCTCTACTCTTAGCGAGAAATAAGAAGTCCGATGGACGTTTCCCTCTCTCGAGCGAGAGATAAGGAGTTCACGGACGGTTCCCTCTCTAAGGGAGATAAGGAGTCCATGACGGTTCCTCTCTGAGGTAATGCATAAGGATAGTCCATTGACGTCCCTCTCGAGGAATAAGAAGTCCGTATGGAGCGGTCCCTCTCTGAGAGAGATAAGAGTCCAAATGACGTCCCTCTCTGAAGATATGAAGGAGTCCATGGACGTGCCCTCTCTGAGGAGAGATTAGAAGTCATGGACGTTCCCTCTCTGAGAGAGATAAGAAGATCCAGGCGGTTCCCTCTCTGAGAGAGATAAGAAGTCCATGGACGAGTTCCCTCCTGAAGAGATAAGGATTCATGACGGTTCCTCTCTGGAGGGAGTAAGGAGTCAATGACGTTCCTCTCTGAGGAAGATAAGGAGCCATGACGTCCTCTGAGAGAGATAAGAAGTCCAATGCGTTCCCTCTCTCGAGAGGATAAGGGTCCTGTGATGGACGGTTGCCCTCTCTGAGGAGATAAGGAGTCATGGACGGTTCCCTCTCTTGAGAGAGATAGGAATGTCATGGAACGGTTCCCTCTCGAGGGAGAACCTCCGACCGACGTTCCTACAGATGGAGCTCTTGTGGATGACAGGGTGTTCACTTTGTGATCGCACATATCTAGTTAGTATATCTGTTAGTAATTCTAGTTCGTAATTATTCTAAACTAGTTATTATATTATTATGAATAATAGAAAATGAAGAATGTAGTTTGGTTCAAACCTTCATATTTGATGGAACGATCATCGACGAACCGGACTCAACCTTCACCTTCATACAGTGACACAAACAATCCATGGGTGGAAGTAAAATATAAACATCCAGGAACCACAAGATTCCGGTTCTGTAGTTGAATCGTCAGCGTTACCGGTCCGACTCTCTCATTCCTCGGGTGACCGCCACTGGAACCCGCGGTTTGAGGGCTCATTTCCTTCGGTTGTCACTGACTGTCTTGAGACTGAAGGAACATGAGTTCTTCTCTCTAATTGTGTTACATAGAAAACTATGTAGAACTCACGATTAAATTCTGTCATAATGATGAATTATAGTGAACGCACGTGACTTCTACTTTATACGCGTGCACGTGAGAGAAATAGGAACAACAACAACGATCACACATAGGCCCTGGCTATTGGAATCCGTGTCATTAGCTAAGACGTTTTTTGCTTCCGGTTGTTGGTAAACGCTGTGCGGTGTATAAACACGATTGGGTTTTATTTCTATCTTGTGAAATTACTTAACGCGCGTGACATGAAGAATGAAACAAAAAAACAAAAAAAACAACACAATACCCTGGCAATTGTGATCGTGTCGTGTCTTAATGACATTTGCTTCCTTTTGTTTTGTTTCTGGTTTTTTTTTTGTTTCGGTTTTTTCGATGGGGAATGATGGCATGCCGGAGATCATGACCGGAAGTGTTATTATTTATCAATTATTTTTTCCCAAAGTTAAATTGTATACTCCGAAGTGATTTGTTCATGACAGGAAGTGTTGTTATTTGTATTTAACATACCGGAGTGATTTTGAACTTCTTTCCAACTTTAATTTATTTTATTCTTGACCAGGAAGTGACGTTTATTTATTATTTATTTCAATTATTTGTTTGTGCCACCATCGAGAGTAATTCATCAATACAAGATATCTCCCGCATATTAAAAATAATTTTCAATCTGATTTACATGATTTGATCTGATCCCCGAATCCAGCCGACAGTGAGACGGAAAATTGCGTCAAAATCATTTAGCTGGTGCGGCGCTTACATGTACCGACTATACCTGCAAGTTACATTTGTGACAGTTATAGTAAAGTCAGAACGAATGTAGAGAGAATTCTATCGTTGGCTTCTGGCTTTGCCTAATTCCATATTATTACACATCTTCAGAAGCCAAAACCTGAACTAAGCGCATGAAGTGGAGATACCGGGCTCTGTTCATTTCGTGAGAGGCACTTCTGGGCCTGGGGAACAGAAACCGTCGTCTTACATCACTTCGGTGCCGTAACGTGCTTGTAATGTGCCGAGTCTGTGTCTCATATCTCGTGGATTCCTGTCCTCACGATGCGGACTCTGACAGGATAGACAGGAAGGAAAAAGCACTGTCCCCATCACGTTAAATACACAAGGTAGAATATATGACCCATTCATGGTTACTCACGACGCACAGCGGTTTAATATTTATCGCAACATAGAAATGAACCCGATCGTTGTTATATACACCGCACAACGTTTAATATGCACGATATAAATAAACCAATCGTGTTTTATACACCATGGAGACCGATGTTCCGGCTACCGTCTCCGCCGGCCCGGACGTTCATCGATCTCTACGCTCGCACGCCCTGTGACGTCATCGCTCTCACGCTCGGCACAGCCCGTGACTCATCACTCTCACGACTCAACAAATTTGAGACGAAGACATTTCTTTCCTGATGATATGGAAATTAAATTAATTAATTTTATTGTATTTGATCAACAGCAGATTGTTGTTGTTATCATCGTCTCCCCACCTTTCCATGGCCACCGTCTCCCTGAGCCACTCGTTCTCCGCTACCCCGGTCCACTCGAAGCCACTGCTGCATACCGCGCCCCTAGTAAAACATTCCTCCCTATGGAAGTCTCGCTGCCCTGGTCTGAAAACATTTTTCTCTCAGATCCGAACCAGCCACTCGAAGAAAACACACCAAGTCTGTCGGACAAACAGCAAATCTAAAACAACATGTTAAACAAACAAACCAATAGCCTAACGAGGCTCGCCAAAGTGCAATACCTCATACCTGTTTAGGCTGAGAGGGGTGCACAAAAGTGTCACGGATGAGTAAATTTAAAGTGAATTTGTTTGAACCCACACGCTGCACAAGTCCAAGGATTGCGACTGAATCATGATTCGTGAACAGCAATCGCCGCCCGAGCCATCAAGTGGTGTGTTGCGAGAAGGTTTGCTGGGGGGCACCTTGGGGACGGGGAGGTGTTAAAATTTATTCATATTGTAGGGATGTTTCGGGTTCTCGGATCAGAGGTGTAACGGGAATGGTGCGTTGTCACCCTGTGCTGTCTAAGTTTAGTAGAGTAACTCACATGGTGTTTGTGAAGTGTCCCCATATCAGGTAAAATATGGACAGGAGGAGGAACCAAACAAGTTCACAGAGCTTTATTTTTTTTGATGATGAAAATGTTTTGTATTATTTTGAGTTCTGTTGTCTTTCTCATCTTGATATAATATAAATTTTACTGAGTTTTATCTCCTTGTCAGAATTTTCTTTCTGGCAGTACTATGCTGTAGTTTGGTTTGAATGTAGCCATGACCCGTAGTAGGTTAGTGACTTAGTACATTAACTTTTGAAAAAAATTGTACATCATCGGGTTCCCTGCAAGGACTGTCAACGCAAAACGAGGGGGGCTGTGTACGTACTCCAATCAAGTTTGTGCAATGTTGCAACGTTGATGGTTGTCCGGTGCCCAAACAAGTTTGCTTAAATTATTGTGCCTTGTTGTACCATAATATTTGCTTGATCACGACAGATTTCTTATTGGCACAAGTAAGTTTAGAATATAAACATCAAATAAAAAAATGGTGTTTTATAATGAGTTGGTAGGACAAAGGAATGGAAGTGCCATTCGAGCTAATAAATAAAACACTATACACCTAATTAATTACGAACTCCCCTATTTAATCATCGACATCGAAAAAATAATTCGTTGTTGTTATTTTGAACGTTGTAAAAAGCAAAAAAAAAAATGATTGTTACATGCCACATGGCACGAAGAGAAGGATGGCTGATCGTTTAGTTGTGCGGGAAGGGCGGTTGGTGAAACAACTGCCGGTTCGACGAACCCATTAATTCCCTTTGCGGCGAGGTATCGAGGCGCTGGAGAAAGACTGTTCCAGAATCGTGAGGACATGTCACTGGGCTTTTAAAGACTTTATGGAAGAAGTTATATAGTGCAGCAAAGCTAGGGTACACAGTTGGAGTGACCACCAGAGGAGAGGACAACGGATGACTCGAAGAGAGGCATCCACCAAACGCAAGACTCCGATAAGCAGCGAGCGTATGCGGTAAAAGAGGAGTATCCACCATAGAAGAGTAGACATCCCGACAAAGAACAGGATGGGTGAAAGCGTATCCCATCTAAAGAAGACCCCGATAACAGAAAGGACTCGTTGAAGGGAGGCAGAGTTCTTTATAGAACAGACCTCGATAGATAGGACCTGCAGGTCCGGATTGTATTCGGTGAGGACAAACAGAGATCCTCGCTCATAGCTGCCAAACGGAACCAGCGGCCATATACCCAGGCTCGTGCGTCCTGTCGCCATCCCCATCCCAATCGAGCTCCCCTGCACCCACCCACTACCGCCCTACCAAGCTCATCTCCCTGGCATCGTCCCGAATCGCCGGCGAGTTGGCTTTCCAGATCCCGCGGCTGTTTATCACATATGCGCATTTATTGAAATTCGAGTCACCCTTCCCGCTGGGAGTACATCCAACTCCACTATGAAACTGGGTGGAGAGTCGCATCTCTTATCTTCCTAGCGTCGTCTGTGCAGTAGTACACCCGGTCGTGGACCTGAAGAATAAAGCCACAATATCCTCACAGGACTTGAGCGCATCGATCCGGCCCATCCATAATGTAGTAACGTCCTATCTCGTGGCAGCTTTCGGCGCGAGGATCGTGCAAACCGATCGAAGGTCACTTTCCTGATTTCGTGGCTGGTGTCTGAAGGTCTGGTAAACTACGTGTCTGCCAAGGCGAATAGTGGGACTTGTTTCAATCATCCTGAAGAGGGATTCCCTTCACCGTTATAGGAACGCCGAACGGCCTAGGAATGGGCACCCTCCAGTATCTGCGACGATTACAACAGGGATAATTCGAGAGACCCAGAATACTTGTGGTATGTGATTGCAGTCGAAAGTGTTCGTCCTGCAGTTGGCGATAAGATCAAACATTCCACTGGGCCTGTGCCGGGCCGCAACGGCAAACCAGTATGAGCCGACGTTAGCCCGCTCATAGTCGCATATTATGGAATGCTGGCGAACCTTTTCAAAACTCCCCGCACAGCACCGCCGTCTCAGCTGACCTTGATCTTAGCCAAAAGTGAAGACCCGAAGCCACGCACTGGAAGATAATCCTTTCAATGTTCCTATCAAATGAGACCTGTCTCTTGTGGAGTACTACAAAACAACAAATCTCGACGAGTGATACTCACCCTTGTATCCAGTGCGTCCGGGCATCTGTTCAAACAATAACAACGCATTAAAGGTGTAGCCTCAAATGGCCCGCCCGTTCGGCGCCTCCGGTTGTCGCTTAAGGATTCTCCTTTGATGTCTGCTATTAAAACAATCCTGATGTGCTAATTTATTTTGTTTATCTTGGTGAGAAATTTCGGAGTTTACTGTGTGAAGAAAAAAAACGGAAGAGAGGAGCGAGTACGACGCGATGACTCATTTCCTCCAGCGTCAGGAGCCCGCGCGCTGGTGCGTCAAATGCCGGCCTTCCGGCCGAAGATTCCAATGAAATGGGGACATTTACACGCCAGCTGTTTTATCACATTGTGAATAATATATCTATAGGAACCCCTCATGGGGTTTCGTGATCTTTATTGAAATCAAACCGCGTAGTTTGGTGCGAAAACGCCAGCGGAAAACGGGAGGAGTCACGTCGTACTCGGACCCTATTGCTTGTCCACACGTTTTTTCCAGCGTCGTGAGGTGTTTTTTGCTTCATACACGTAACACGGAGTTATTTGTAATTTTAGTTTTTCCGATACAGAGTTGGCAGTTTTCCTATACACCGCCCAAATAAATGTAAGCGTTCAGAAATAAAGTGTTGCAAGCTTGAACAAGATTCGCCCGTCGGTACAACGTGAAATGAAGCTATCTCTACTTAAGTCTCACGATCCTAAACTGATATATCTCAAAGAACTTCTTAACGACACTACCTCCTCTTCATGAATCAACTTACTTCGTTCTATTCTTCTCCTCCTGAATTCAGTTCGTGTTAGTTGCTACCATACATTGATATCGTTGGATCAAGGAAATGATAACAAATAATTTCACCTTCTTCTTTTTTCTATCAATATTTCTACGAACTTCATTGTAATGCGTTGATTCCGCAATGATCCTTCATAACTTTGACACACCTGCGATTGTATGCCGATTCAAGAGCTGCCAATCCTAGCCTTCGATACATTCGTCATCCTCCTCCTCTCTCTTCTCTTCTGTTTCTCTGTTTCCTTTCTCGAGATTCTGCACTGATGTTGGAACCATGTCTCCACTACGTAATTCTCTATGGTGTTATAACACACCTTATCTTGCCACTGCAGCCTCAATTCCAATCCCTGACCTCCAGAAAGAATAAACAGAGAGGTTAAACGTGGATTAACCATTCCAATCGCATACCTTCGTGTTATTTGCTTCCTGTCTGTCAGTTAAAATTTGCAAAACTATTCAAGACGTGCTGATTGTATGGGGTGCATTCCTTTTCAAACTATGTCAATCTGTTCTGCCGGTAATACCGACGCATTGTCTCTTCACTCTATCTGTGTATCCATGGTCGAACGAGGCTCATATCAGACGATCAAAAGTGAAACCTCAAATCTAGTCCAAAAATTTGTAACCATTCATGAGTGTTCAAAAGTTTCGTAGTTAATAATACTGCTTCAGGCGGAGGACACACGTCATTCGAGCCTAAACAAGCTCTCTTATAATATAGGAGAAATACCCAAATAGACCTAGGCGAAGCGAATGTATTATTGGTTCAACCTGCGCCTACAATACATTTGTTGCGGAGTCTTGATAATAGCAGGGCCTGGCTGGAAAATCACAACAGAGTTATTTTAATGAGTGCTAGTCACGATCAAATTGTTATATTCCCTCATCAATATTCTAGGACAAGATTCCTCCGTAGTCGAGATGAATCACAACAGATAAGGATAAGTGTATGGAGCCAGGTGCTCTGACCAGTCAGTGTGCTACTTCACGCGCGTTGATGCCTAAAGTGTTGAAACTATAGTGGAAAGTATCTCCGCCCATGCATGTCTGAGAATGGTCCGCGAGGAAAACATTTTCACCCAGTAACTAACAGAGTGGTCCGCGCTCATAGGTCGGCATGCTATGTGAGTTAATTTTATGAGCCGTCACTCACAAAAATTAGAACCCAATGTTACCTTGGTCGCTTGTTATGTATTATGGCAACTCAATTCGCTCCTACTCTCTGCTGTTCCAGAGTTTAATCTGTTGTAAACATGATCATTCCCTCCACGTTTACAAGCTTTAAATTTAGCACGCAAGGTGTTACATATGCTTCATATTCCAATGTTCACAACTGAGCAAAATGATGTCGTAAAAAATCAATAGATCCAATCCCAACCGCCGTCCTACTTTAGAATGTTATTATTTACTTACAACTTCTTAACATGCAGAGCTATCGAGAATCACCGGACCATACTGATTGAATAAACTGTACTTGCGAAACAGGAAATATGTCCTCAGTTCAAAGATGATGTGTATCCGATTATGTGTTTGTGTGACTTTGTGCGACAATCCTAGACTAGGACGAAATTGATCCGTACATGGACCGAGATATTGCTCGAGTATGTGCGAGTGGATCTGCGGGAATAATAAACTCTGTGCTGAGTAGGATCAAACAAAACAGCGTCGATGCACCCCAGGGTGCCCCTTCTCCCACGTGCTTGCAAGCACGTCTCACGTTACCCAAAGGGTTCCCAGCCCTCACCATTCCCAGTGTTGAAGATTTCCTTGTGGACCGTACCACCCCATCACATTGGAATCAGTCCAGGACGGAGAAAAGGCTAAATTGCGGACGACGAAAGTTAGACCTCAAATCCACCCTGCGGACCCATTACTAGGAACCGAGTTAGTGTCGCGAGGTAGAGGAAAAGTAGATTCAATAAACAAAAGAAGATGATATCTTGAAGAGTTCAACTATAACGAGGGGTGAGATTATTCACAGAGGTGGATGCTCACACCGATGCGATAAACACGTGATCCACGGTCAACCTAAGCCATAGAAAGAGGAAAGACGAAAGAATAAGTTTGCACTTCAATGTTAGAGATGATCTCCAGAGCACTGTGCTTCGGCACGATAAAGAAGTCTCGATTGAAGAGGGGGAACCAGTATACACGGTTGAGATGATTCGGAAAGGAAATTACTGGCGGGTATGCTCACACACTGTAGAGCAAAATAAACCACGTTGCTTTCCCCTTGTCTCGTTGTCGCTCACCTGCATTTTTTTTTTCATTTATGGACAGATTCGACAGTTCTGTGATTTTTTCCCGGAAGAAGAGCGTATTTCGAGATATCGAGGAGTTGCGCTGAATGAGAGTGTGAGACATTTTTAGTTGGAACGGAGAAACACAATTGTTGAAAACCACACATTTGGGATACCAGAGGACCTGTTAGTAATGGAGAGGACAGTGGAAGAGATTTCTTGGATGGGGGAAAGACTAGGAGTAGTGGGATTAGGGTATTACAGGAAGAAGTGAGTAGGAGGGTAGATTTAAGGGTGGAGAATTGCACTGAAGTTGGAAAAAAAATGAACAATTAATGATGAAAGATGAAAAGCGTTGCAAAATGTGTAATTTTTTTTAAATTGTAATCAGAGATTCCTTTAATATACATTGTAAGATGTGGAGGCAGGAAGAATTGACAGAGTGGAGAAAGGAACGTTTAATATGATGATTTTAGACACGGTGATGAAAGAAAGGTCCCGAATGAACACAATAATTTTGAAGAAGAAGAACCGAGCCGAGGAAAGGACAGTTGAATCATTTGAGAGACCGGTGTTTTGTTTGTGTGTTGAGGATTAGGAAGAGAGGAAGAGTGAATGGAAAAAGTTTTGAAAAAAAGGTTGGAAGGTGCTTGTGAATACCTTCATTGATTGTAGAT
>CM068968.1:64784634-64799149 GCA_035128595.1 Eptatretus atami | reverse complement strand
CGAGAGAATATAACAATGGGATATATATATGAATGATTAGGGTAATAATTGGAGTCTTAAAAAATTAACCTGAAGACCTGGAACAATTTAGATCCAGTCTCGTAAGGAAGAATTATTATCACTTGCGTTGAAGAATGGTTTCTGGATGGAGCCGATTAGCTAACAACAAAAAAATAAAAATTTAATAGAAAGGTAACAAATAATGGTTTGCTTGTTGATGATCATGAAAACAAAAAGAACAGATTTAATAATAGTGAGGCGAAATCAAGCATGATTACTATGGGAAAGATGGGGAGGTTTTCCGTGTCAATTATATTTATCTTAACATATATTTCTAAATAATAAATACTAGCAAGGAAGGCTTCAGAAAATTATCTTTCGTGTTCCAAGCATACTTCAACGAAAAGGGTATTCGGGTACTTAAATATATATGTATCACAACATAAGAATGAGTATGTATTTCAATAAAAGTGGGCTTTATCTGATGTTGCAATAAACAAACTTTGGAATTTATATTAAATGTTTAAATGAAGGAAAATTTAAACGTTAAGAAACAGCGAAAGGCCTTAGATTCAGAAGAAATTTATTGGTTTTCCTGTTGTAATAAATATTTTATGGACGGAAATATCAAGAGAATCCATGTAATGATTATGATATTCTATGGGGTGAACGATAGTTCAAATAGTAAGGACAGGAAGGATTAAAGAGGAAGAGCAGGAAGGAAGAGAGAAACAAGAGGAGGAAAGGTAGGAAGGAGGGAGAGAGGAGGAGGGGAGAGAAGAGAAGGAGAGGAGGGAAGAGAGAAGAGAGATGAAGGGAGGAGAGGTGGGAAGAGAGAGAAGAGAGAGGAGGGAGAAAAGATCGCGGACAATGAATAAATATTAAAAATATGGAAACCAAGATCAGAAGTACAAATGTCGAGGTTTTATTACAGGATAAAACTAACTCAACCAAGGAGGAAAAACAAATAATTGACAAGTCTATAAATGTTCAAGATATTTCATCAGTTCAGCAAATAAAAAGTTAGACAATGAGTACAGGAGACGAGAGATATTGACTGTTCTATTCAAAAGTTTTTCATTTTTTTTTTTTCTTAAATAAATGCAGGACGAGACGGAAAGCATTTCTAAGGATTCTTTATGTTTATTAAACAAAAAATTTAAGATTCTCAAATTGCCATGTTGGGAAACTAAAAAGGGTTTTTGTCACTCTGAGTGGAATTTTTCTCATAAAATTAATGGTAGTTATTGCTCAAAGTGAAAACAGAAAACAATAGTAAAAAATCTCGTATTTAAAAGTAAAAATAATAGCGGTTATACACAAAGGTATATGTTTGGTGTAGTGGCTTCAAAGCCTAAATAATCTCAATTACTCCAAACACAGAATCGGAGGAGTATACAAAAGTTTTTATCAGAAAGTTAATTACAACACTGATACCGGGATTACATCTACCAGGTATTCTTTCTGTGGTCCAGGCACAAAACTGGGATAAAAGATTAGATGAAGGGCAGACAATCCTAAAACCATGGAGTTAAACTATCAATAGGTTGATGAGTGTGCATGAGGCACGATATTGATTATGGGAATACCACACTTTAGAAGAAAAGACAATGAAGCCGATAGAGAAATGTTTGTTAATAATTTTGTCTCTGATACAAAATCCAACCTTGAGAGAAAAAGTGACTGGTTCATGTGAAGAAGATGATCAGTGCTATTCCTAATGAAACTTGGACTTGGAAATTCAAAAACGTATTAGCTCTAATTGATGTCATTTAAGACTGAAGAATAAATTAGAAAAAACAAGCAATTTAGCTGCATGAATTAAACATAAAGACACCCAATTATCACCAAAAGTTTTTCCCCCCCAGAGGGTGAGGAGAAGGAACTGTTTCTTTTATTTACCAAGGAAGTTGTTTGATTAATTAGCTCTTCTGTGGGTCTGCTTGATTTTTTTTTGATTGAATACTCAATTAATTGAAAATATATAAGGGAATTAATAAGGAGCCCTTAAGATAATGATTCAAAGTAAGACGAATACAATGAATAAGAAGGAGAGTTTTAAAATGATATTAGAGGCGGGGCGGTACAAGTATGCTTAACCGTTAATTGTTTTTTTTTTGTTTTTTATATTTATATTTTCATTGTTTTAATTTGTGATTTGTGAATTATTGATTTGTTATTTCTGATTGAGAAAGTAGATACGCCTGGTGCCCCCCCCTTTAAAAAAACAAAACAGGAGAGGTTAATACTCTTATGTTAGCCTATCAACAGATATTTAATAAAGGTTTAAGAGATGCAAAACCCTAAAAAAGATTGTCGCTTGGAACTGATGAGCAGGAGAGAGTTTTTATAACAAGAACATTTATGAATTTTCAAAAAAAATTTAAACTTAACAACAGTATACATGCTTATACAAGTACCTTTATATGGTAAGGGAAGGCGGGTTTGTTGGTTGAACAGATTTAATCGTTACCTTAAAAGAGAGACTTATATTAAAAAATTCACACAACCCGGTTCACAAACAGATGTGTCATCTTCTTTTATTCAGGATATTGTGGATAAGTTGATAAGTAACACGATTCATACGTCAACAAATATGAAAACCATCAGAAAATTTACAAAATTAAAAATATGAAAAAAGAGATTAATGTCAGAAAACCTAAGTTCAAAGATTCGGTGATTATCGTAGTACAAGGAATTACCAGGTGGAAATTCATTTGAAAAAGGTTCCGGTGTTGGTGGGTTGTAAACGATGTGGTGTGACTTAACGAACTTTTTTAAAATTCCTTGATTTGTAATAGATACGGTTCCTTGGACTATAGATATATGATTTGGATAGAAGGAAGAGAATTTTGAGGTTCATTTTATTCACAGCGAATTACAAAAAGACAAACCTCTAAGCAGATAATACCCATATGAGCAATGGCGGTTGCCGCCTTCCACTTCCCTCCTACTATACACCGTTGCTGGACATTGGAGCGAGGGCCAAGTCCGAGGGTGTATAACAGTATATAATGTGTGTCAAGGGGTGGGGACGTTTCTTAGATCGTGAACCCCAAACAACAGAAGATCCTCAAACTGGAATCGCAAGGCTTAACATGTTTTTGTTGATGTGTGTGTGTGTGCTGTCGGTTGCGTGTTGTGTGGCGTATGTATGTATGGTGCGTGTGTTGTGTGGCGTGGTGATGTGTGTGTATGCTGTGTGTTGCGTGTGCTGTTATGTGTGTGTTGTGTGTCGTGTGCTGCGCGTGTGTGCGTATGTATATATTGTGTGTGTGCGTGTGGTGTGGTGTGCATGTGTGTTGGTGTGTTGTGTGTGTGCGTGTGTGTGTGTGTGTATGCGTCGTGTTGCGCGTGTGGTGTGCGTGTGTGTGTGTGTGTGGTGTGTGTGTGTGCAATGGAGCAATGGGTTGGCGCTTCACTCCCTCCTTGCTATACCCATTGTGGACACTCGAGGGCCAAGTCCGAGATTTGTATAACAGAATATAATGTGTCAAGTGGGCGACGTTCTAGATCTGTGAACCCCAAACCACAGATCTCAAACTGGAATAGTCAAGGGCTTAACTTTGTTTTTGATAGTGCGTGCGTGTGCGTGTGTGTGTGCGTGTGTATGCGTGTGCGTTGTGTGTGTGTGCGTGTGTGTGTATGTGTTCGTGGTGTGTGTGCGTGCGTGTGTCGTTGCGTGCATAGAATGCGTGTGTTGTGTCGTGTGCCCGGGTGCTGTGCTTGCTGTGTTGTGTATGCGTGTGTGTGTGTGTGCGTTGTAGTGTGTATGCGTTGTGTGTGGTGTGTGGTGTATGCGCGTGTGCGATGTGTGTGTGTGTGTGTGTGTGGTGTCCCAACCCTCACATTACAAAATCTCAACCCCAACTCAATCCTCGCCCAACACATGTCTTTTTCAAAAAGATTCCACCTATTATATATTTTTTACGGTTTTTTTTTTTTCTCTTCTTCCAATTCTGTCTTTTAAGCGCTCAGTTTGATCGATGTAGAAGGGGGAGTAAGTCTGCACTTTCTTCCCAGAACTAACAATATATATTTTTTATACTGTTTTTTTCTCTTCTTCCAATTCTGTCTTTCAGCCTTTCAGGTTGATGATGTAGAAGGGGGAGTCAGGAACTTTCTTGATAGTTTAGATCCCAAAGGAGTCGGTAGCATTTTCCCAAAGGTCCCAAAATAAACCCAACTTTCCAAGGTCTTCCAAGGTTAACTCTTTGGTCTGGCGTCACTCAAGGACGAAAATCGTTCTGTGGTCTTGGTTCGCTCATGAAGGTCTTCAACGTATAAACTCTTTGGTCTGGGTCATCAAGGACAGAGCTCTTTTCTGTGCGGTCTTGGGTCGCTTTCATGAGGTCTTCAACCAAGCCAACAATTTCGCCCCAAGTTGTTGGCAAAATCAGCGTATTTTGATATTGCAGTTTCAGATCAATTTCCTGTGAGAGAAAGATAATAATGTATTAATTAAGTTATTTAATTATTTAAATGAGTCGATGTTTAAAAGGAACTGAAAAAGGAAATAAAATCTTACTCAACAGATAATAGGTTTAATCCGTACATTCAAGTTCGTAAGTTTAGTTCCATCAAATATTCGAACCTGCAAAGGAACCCCAAAGTTCATCCCACTCAGGTCTCGCTCGTTCTGTTGGGCTTGGTCGCTCATGAGGTCTCCAACGTATAACTCTTGGTTGGTCATCAAAGGACGAGCTCGTTCTGTGGGTCTTGGTTCGCTCATGAGGTCTCCAACGTATAACTCTTGGTTGGGTCATCAAGCGAAACCGAGTCGTTCTGTGGGTCTTGGTCGTCATTAAAGGTCTTCAACCAAGCCAACAATTTCGCCCCAAGTTGTGGCAAAATCGGTATTTGATATTGCATTTCAGATACAAATTTCCTGTGAGAGAAAAATATAATGTATTAATTAGTTATTTAATTATTAAATGAGTCTGATGTTAAAAGGAACATGAAAATAGGAAAATAAAAATCTTACCTCAACAGGATAATAGGTTTGAATCCAGTACATCAAGTTGTAAGTTTAGTTCCATACAAATATTCGAACTGCAAGGAACCCCAAAGTCATTCCCACTCAAGGTTCTCGGCTCGTTCTTGATGGAGTCTTTGGTCACTCACAAGAGTCTTTCAACCAATCATCAATTTCGCCCAAAGTTGTGGCAAAATCCGGTATTTCAGATTACAATTTCTGCTGAGAGAAAATAATAATGTATTAATTAAGTTATTTAATTATAAAATGAGTCAGTTGTTTAAAAAGGGCACTGAAAATAGGGAATTAGATCCTTACCTCAACAGATAATGGTTGAATCCAATTTCTTCAACTTGTAAGTTTAGTTTCCATTACAGTCATAGAGTTCCAGGCAAGCTTCAGCACAGTAGTCCCAAATTCTCAGTAGAAAAAAAAAGTTTTAAAAAAAATTTTTATGTTTAAAATGGAGCCTGCGGCCTGAGGCTTTATAGAGGAAGAAAGACTGGTGGGCGTGGTTTCCTGTGGAAATTCCCTGCGCAAGCCAGGCACCTTCGTTCGCGAAAATTTTCAAAACCATAACATTGTAGAATTTTCTAGTGATTTCTTTTGTGATCAGAGATGACTTGGAAATTTGATGTAAGAGTAGGGGGCTAAAAAAGTTGGGCGGGGCTTAGGGAAAGTGGGCGTGGCTTATGAAATTACCTCACGAAAAGTGGGCGGGGCTTATGAAAAATGGGCGTGGCTTATGGAAACACCTCACGAAAAAGTGGGCGGGGCTTATGAAAAGTGGGCGGGGCTTAGCAAAAGTGGCGTGGCTTATGGAAACACCTCAAAAGTGGGCGCGGGCTTGGCAAAAGTGGGCGGGGCTTAGGAAAGTGTGCGGGGCTTATGAAAGGTGGTGGCGCGGGCCTTATGCAAAAAAAAAATAATCTGTTGGCTCAGGAGGTGCGTCAGATGAGTCATTAAGGAAGTATATCATTTCGTAATGCACAAAAGAGTATCTTTGAAAAATATAAGATTCAAATGTTTTTATTTTTAAATATTTAGATGGGGATTATGTGCCAAAGAAAATAAACTATTGAAGCGAATTATGAGAATGACAAATGTTTATAGGTTCAATGAGTGAAGCTAACAAATATAACATTGGTTATTTGAAATGAGTGTCCCGAGCTTACAGGTTTCAGATATCTCTTCAGAATCACCTTGAACAAACCACGATTACTACGTTGCTACTTGAACCAATCTTTATCTTGTCGCATTGGTTATTTAATAGAATGCCCAAGGTTAAAAGGTGGAGACAAACAAATATACCTTGGATAAAAAGGGGTGTAATTTTAAGGGCAAAAAAATGTGAATCGCTGAAAATCCCCATTCATTTACATGCGCGGAAAAGTGAGCAGAGAATCCCCCAGGGTATATCCCCAAACCCTTTTTAACTTGGGTGGTTGTTACCGAGGGAGGCGCCGTTCTTCTTTCTTCTTTCCCCCTCCGAACCAGCCCGCCCAGTGCTCTGACAGTCAGTCAACGGACGTGTCAGCAACCATTAGGCCGGAGAAACGGCTGCAAACTCAAGGATGACCAATCAACGTATCCCCGGGGGCGGTCCAGAAGAGCGAGCCCAATGAAGGCAAGGGAGAAACTGCTAGTGTCGAGTCTGCGCATCTGCTGTTATGAGGAGTGGTTTGGTCGACTGTCTGCCGATCTGCTTCATGAGGGAGTGACTCGACGAGCTGTTCCCCCTTGGCGATGGACAGCGTGCAGGTTGTCCCCAGGTTCATCCTGAGTCCAGTCACGAGCCTCTGTCTGTCCTGACTCCATGCACGGCGTGACACGTCTTTCCACCCATCGATTCGCCTGCGCGACCCAACAACCCAGATTGTTTGGCCTAGTCTGGTGAACAGCCAGGGCCTGGATTTGTATCTGCGACCTTGTAAGAAACCAGCTGAACACACCATAGATCTTCGCTTCTTGTGCCTCGTCGACCTTACGGGGGCCGGGACCGCTGACCGCGGCGTTTTCTGCGCGCCGAACGACCCACGGAACTGGCTGGTCGGGAAAGGCAAGTGACGAGCGCTCGCATCCTTTGCCACGCGGCTTGCGGGTCTCGAGCTTGGTAGCCGCGCTCGAATCCGTTTGACATCTGGAAACGACCCCCTCTCTGCAGACAGTGCACGTCCGCATGTCGATGCCTTCGACAACTTTTTCTTGTACAGCTCCGGGTCGCAGGCTCACTACAAGTACTCTGTGATCCTTGTGTAGCCATGTTGTCATCGGAACTCGCTTGTCTACGCGCTTGAAACTTCTAGTGTTGCTTTTCGGGCTTCCTCCGCCCTCTCGAAACCCGTATCCATAGCTCTCGTCGTTAAGAGCGCGCGTGATATAGCGCCACGGAGGAACCGTATGTGTGACGATCTGTTGTCCGCATGCCGTGAATGGCTCTCGTGAACTGGCTACTCCCGGTGTAATAGTCGTTTTCCCTGGTTTGCCGATGTGTCCCCAATAAGCAATCTGGCTGATTCATATGAAAGTTGCCGCCTTGCGATGTATGATATCTTCCCGTGCTGCCGCGCAAACTAAATTCACGTCGCGTCGGTCTCTTGTTCTTGCGTCGTGCGTGGATCCTTAAAACACCAACCGGAGACAGAGTCGGCGTGTGTTGTTGCTCGCGCGCGGGGATGCGCGGGCGAAACATATGCCCGCGCGGGGCCAAGACGTGGCGGTGTGCGCGCGGTTACTTTTCGGCTGCACTTCTGGTCTGCTGACAAACCCTCGAGTCTGTAGCGGGGTCTATTTACGCAACTGCGAGACGTACAGGACCCCGCCGCCAAACTCGTTGTATTTGGAATCGTCGTTCCTGTGATCTCGCGCGTCGACGGGCCGCTGCAACCCACGGACTGCTGCCACAGGGAACTCGTGGGTGCCGAGATATGCTCGGCGTATATGAACGGCCCACGACCCCGCTAGATATTCGGACCATTTTTTGAACTGCGGTGCCTGTCAAGTGCCGGCGACCGAATGCCTCACGTTTAACCTCCTGTTCTCAGATTGACGCGATTTTTCCACCGTGTTCTTAGTGCTGGTCACTATATGCATCAACACGTATGAACTATAGGCCTTATCATGTCATAATTCTTTTCATATAGTAGGATACTTCTGGTTGGTATGTCGTTTGCGTTCTGCCTGTGCGAAACGATCCCCAACTTCGTTCTGCGTTGTCTCGCGCATGGCGCGAACGACCCCCCGGAACTTCTGTTTTCGTTCCCGATTTTCGTGTTGAGGTATGAATCGTATCGTTTTTGTTGTACTTTATCTACCAATGTTCCTGAATTAAAGATAACCATTGTTGAGAACAGAGTGAGTTAACTTTTTACAAAAGTCTCTCTTTTAAAGTGCGATTGAAATGCGCTCAATAACAACCCTTCCTTCATTAAAGGATGCTGTATTATTGTATTACTGTTATTAAAGAAAATTCATAAATGTTTGTTGTAGAACTCTGTACTCTCATTCAGTCACAATTTTAAGGTTTTCTCTTGCTTTTATTAAATATCTGTTGGAAAGCAAACATAAAAGAGTATTACCCTGTTTTGTTTTTCAAAGGGACAACCCACACACATCGACTCCTCAAATCAATAAGCATTAAAGCATTTACTTGACCCCTTGTCATTATTGAGCTTCAATCAAATCAGCCGGACCAGATATAAATTCAACTTCCTTGAATAAATCTTTCCTTCTATTAAACTTTGCTGATTATTGCTTTATGTAATTCATCAGCTAATGCTTCAATCTTAATGAGATCATTACATCGATTTAAGTTTTTTTGAATTTCCAAGCCCAAGTTTCAATTGAGCACTGATCATTTGTCTTCACCGATGACCAACCTATCAACTTTTTCTTCTCAAGTTGATTTTGTATTAAGATAAATTATTACAACATTTCTCGATTTGCTTCGTGCATTTTCTTCCAATGTTCGTCTATTTTTCATAATCAATATCGTGCCTCATACACACTTCAACTACTCTTTTTCTAGGTTTAGACCAAGAGTTTAGACGGATTGGTCAGCCTCATCTAATTCTTTTATTCATGTGTTTGTTCCTGACCACAGAAACAATATTCCTGGTAGATGTAATTCCCCTGGTATTCAAGGAAAATGGTTTAGTGTTTGAAAGGTGGACAGTAGGTATTGATCAAGTTACTTTTAAGTATCCTTCTGTTTCGTGGTTTTAAACTGTAAACAATAGATGGGACGTATTGTCAGTTAAGTTTTTCTACCGTGCTTCCCCTCAGGTAATCTGGTGCATTCGCGTCGCGTGCACAGAGGCAGAACGTAACAATAAGCCGCCACCATGAGAGCAGTGCCTTTCTCCTTGAGATGGAAGCCTTTTTGAACAACAAAAAGGGTTTAAAAACAAGAAAAAGAACGTGGACCACACATTGCACCCGCGCAAAGTTGCTGTGTTCAACCAACTCACCCACTGCAACTCCGAAGGGTCAGGATGCAGGCGTCATTTATTGGACCACTCCTCAACAGGAGTAGGGTCTTCCCCCCAACATACACCTGACCAGGAGAAAGCAGCCGCGTTAATTCACGGTCTTGCTTCCTCAGGTAAACACGAGTTTGTTTGTTTCTTGGTGTTTTCAGAGCCACGAGGCTTATATACGCTGCGTGCCCAGACATAATAGCGGTTGAACAACGGGCAGCCTCCAGGTAATCCATAACATGATATTAGGATTTCCCGCTCTCTTATAGAAATCTCAGAAATGCCTTGCAAGGTCAGGAATTGGCTTCTGTTCAAAATGGCCAAAAATGTTCTGCAGATCCGACATGCCAGTTCCCCTGCTTCTTTATAGGGAGAGAGATATCCCTTGACTTTGTGGCGAAAGCCGGGGGAGATCTAACTGGGGAACCCACATCGGAACACCCTGTCACAAAAGGCTTACCTGATTTGTTAGGTGTTCCCACTGGGAATGCAGCTGTTTTTTTTTAATCTGCTCCTTGGCCAAATTCACGGATTTCTAACTGACCCAGAGGGATTTGGGGTAACACACCCATGTTTAAGGACACGTGTGGCCGCCTGACGCAGGCCTCATTTCCCCCAATGCCCAAATGGGAAGGGTGTCCAAAACAGGTTGACAATCAAGCCCCTCCAGATGGCAATGTTGATCAGATACAATACTTCAAGAACCAGTGGTATCTACATCATCCTGTGATATTCCAATGTTGATCAGATACAATACCATCAAGAACCAAGTGGTATCTAATCCACCCTCGAGAGATTCCAAGTGATCAGATGCAATACTCCAAGAACCAAGTGGTATTTACATCCGATCCTGCCAGAGATTCCAATGTTGATCAGATGCATTATCTCAAGAACAAGTGGTATCCACATCCATCCTGTAGAGGTTCCAATGCTTTTGCCGCAGAGAAAGATATCAGAAAGATTAAAGTACGAGTTGTTCATCCATGGGATTCCTTTTTTTGCTGCCATCACCGCTTCCTTTAGCTGGGACTGCATTTCCACTGCATTTCCTTGACTATTTATATAAATGGTTCGAATCCTTCTTGAATTCATGGAGCTGTGTTTGTGTGTTCGTTTGTCATAAATGCGACTCTTCCAACACTTTCTGACCCAATCTCTCATCAGGATTGCTACATAGGATCAGCATGACCCCCAATTAATATATTAGGGGTGTTTTTCCTTTCCAGTTGCTTTTGGGGTGGGCGTGAGGGGGGTGATGTAAATTCTTTATGTTAAATGTGTTGCTCTGCAGCACCACCTCATGGTGGGGCTGGTATTACAGGGACTCTCCCCATTTACAGTACAGATTCCGCGCCCCACGTTTTCCAGTACAGTGAGGTGTTTTGAATTTTATAACCAGTAGGTATGTTTTTGTGTTTCATGCATATTAATCTGGCGTTATTTATTTATTTTTCCTAAAGCCGTGTCACACCTTGACTTATTTTAGCCAGCGTATTGCCGACGTTATGAAAAATTTGTCTAAAACGCTGGCACACGTCGACATACGTATGGGTAATGTTTTGTATACGTTAAGAGCACGCTTGATGCACGCTGAAGCATGCTGGCCATACGTCGTTAGTATGCTGGCATACGTCGTAGTACGCCGGAGCTCGTCGACATAATTTTAACATGCTCAAAATTTTTCGACGATATAGCCTGGTATGACTCACATGTCTTCCGCATACGCATGGCCATAAGTTGTAGCACGTTCGCCGATCCGTTTGACACACGTCACTGTGTATAGTTACTCATAATGTCGAAACACGTCGAGTAATGTTACTTAGCGTCAGTGATTCCAGACTCATGTTTTTTTTTATATATTTTTTTCTATCGCCATGACGGTGCATGTTGACACTTTCAATTTTTCTAGTGCGGTTATATATAATAAATAATAGGCTGCCGCTCCAAACGATTTAAATCTAACCGCACTAGAATCGAAGTGTCAACATCACTGTCATGCCGAAGAAAAAAAATAAAAATAAAAAAAACCATGGAGTCTGGAACACTGACAGGTTCCTCTGTGTAACCCCATTTTTATATACCAATTCCCTAAGCTTGCCAATATGCCATTATCGTAGCTTGTAAGTTTAGTAACAGCTTCGAGTAAGTTCTTGTGGTGTCTCGGAAGACTCATCATCTAATACATTCAAATGCGTTGGAGATCTTACCATAGGTTCAAAGGCACGTTATCATAGGTTAGAAATAAGTTTCGGTACGCTAACATTACTCGGAGTGCTTCGAGCTTATGAGTAACTTACAAGTACGTGTGTCGACGTGTGGTCAACCGATCGATAACGTGCCTACAACTTATGGCTCAGCGATTATGCGGAACGTGTGTCTACGCGGCATACGTCGAATTAGTCTAAATGCGACCACGTACTACAGTATGGCCAGCGTGCTCTTACATATACAAACTTACCACATTCACGTCAGCGTATATTCGGCAAATTTTTCGATACGTCGTGCAGTACCGCTAAGCGCTAAGAACGGTCTTAAGGTGCCATGACGGGGCTTGACACTTCGATGTCTTGTGCGGTTATATTTGAACTTCGTGGGTTATAAGTACCACCACTGTCCGAACCTGCGCTGCATACTGTTGACTATGGGGCCATAAGGTTGTGAACGGACAACACGCTAAGCAATCGTTGTCGTTGATTATATGTTATCGAACTTCTGTGTACGTTACTAATACGTTATGCATACATGTCCAAACTCAGTTATGAATACGCCAAAAATTTTTTGAAAAACGATCAATAGTTCAGCTACGCCAGCGTGTTTACATACATTTTGATACGTTGCCATACGCATGGCTAAACGTCAAGGTGTGACAGGCCGCTTAACAGAGCTGTCAGTTGCCTATACACCACCCAAATAAAGGTATGCATCAGAAAGAACGTGTTGCATGCGTGGAACAAGATCACCAGTCGCGGCAGGAGGTACTCTGCTGGAGTAGTTTTACAAGAACTTCAAAAAGAGACCCAATCAAGAGTATTCGGTTTCGATATTTGATTATTTCTCCTTTCGCCTGCTGTTTTGAGGAGAATTAAAAAAACGTCTTTACCGACTTCATCCCTTTCTGGGGGGATTCCACCCTCATATGATGATGCGAGGTTATAACTTAGTTGACGTCATAAAGGCCCTATTGTTGGTCGCGATTGCTCCGCTGTTTGTTTGCTCGTCACAAGAATCTCTTTCAATATTGTTCCACATTGATCCCTTTGTTTAGATTCAAAGAGAAGATTACATCCAGAGATCATAGTCAATGGACAGCCGAGAGGGACGGCTACAACTCGGATCCAAACTGGCTCGTGTCCAGCCTGGGTGATTCCCGACCAAGCTAATAATACCTCCTGGGTGTTTCATTAATGTGTGTGCTTGTCCTTCCCTGTTTCAGATGCCGAAACGCGACTCTCGTCTGCCGCAGGGGACGGAAGAGTCGGAACTATTGCCGGCACCCTGGCAAATAGAAATTCCTGTCCTACCTTAATGGAAGTGCGTCTTGGCAGCCAGTTAATGAAGTCTTGTCAAAACTTCTTCGCCCACCCAGGCCACCAACCCTGCAAGAGCGTGGGAATAATGTGATGGGCCGCAGTTTAAGGAGAAGGAAGAGGGTTTGCCGACAAGGAGGTGATGCCAGCGACCAGGCCTAGAGAAGATGTCCTCAGGCAAATGATTGGTGAAGATCGTCATCGAACGACAGTTAAAACTCTTACATTGACAGCACCCTCAACCCACATGCACAATTGTAATGAAGCTTGACACGCACGGACGAGCACAGAAACCCACACCAGTACAAGACCACGAGAAACGCACACTGCCAACTCGGACTCACAGACAGGTGATCATTACAGAGCTCACCATGGACCTTTCACATTAAAACTCGGATTTAGATGTGAAGACTATTAAAGAGAGAAACCACTGCATGACAACAATAATCTTTCTTTGTTTTATATAATTTCCCCAAAAGGGGTATGCACCGTTCCGGCAGGTACTGCATACATCAGGTCGATGCAGTGAGCAGCGGAGGCAAGCCCCTATTCAACTCCCAATACCAAAAATCCATTAAAAGACAGAGCCCCGGATTGCAGAAACATATTCAGTTCTACTAAACTGTGATAAGGAAGCAGATTTATTAAAAAATTTTGAAAAGACCAAAATTAAAAAAGTTAAAGGAATAGGACACTGAGGATAAAATTCCTCCACACCGTATAGAATCTGAAAAAAGCAAATAGAAAGAGGCCCCCTGGGGAATGTCAAAATAAAAGATCCACCCTCCAAGGACCAGTTAAGGGGCACCAGGCCATAAATGATAGGTGGACCAGGTCCAAAATAGAAATTGTGCACTTCTCGTCCGTTTGGCAAGATCCATTCACTTAGACAAACATGGAAACCATCCACACCATAAAAGAAGAGGGCTATAGGGGGGGGGAAGGGGGAGGAGAGGGAAAATGGGGAAGTACCTCGCTCACAACCTCCACCGCATTACTAGACACATATGCCTGAATCTCTGCAGGCCATGAACATTTGATTAGACTCAATCGTAAAGTGATCTTCCTGAGGGAGTTCCATTAATGCTATTTGACTCAACAATTCTCAGAATATGTGCTCCATCAACAAAGACGGTGATCGTAAGTAGACTCACCGACTTTGGCTTCCTTTGAGTTATTGTATACCTGATCAAATTTGGAATCCTTCGGTTACAGGCGACCTGGATTATCATGGATGTACCAACCGGTTGCATACCATTTGGTTCAGTGGTGAGTATTGTATCTGTATCAACATTGCCAATTGAGGCTGTTGCAACCTGTTTTTTGGAACCCCTTCCATTTTTGCCGACTGCGCATTTGGATTTCTATTTTTGGACTGGTCCCCCTTCTTTTTATGGCCTGGTGCCCTTAACTGGTCCTTGGGGGTTGTGATCTTTTTATTTTGACATTCCCCCAGGGGCCTCTTTCTATTCTTTTTCAGATTCTAACGGTGTGGAGGAATTTTATCCTCAGTGTCTATTCTCTTTTAACTTTTT
>CM068968.1:64724158-64743178 GCA_035128595.1 Eptatretus atami | reverse complement strand
GTGAGAGAGACAGAGGATGGAGAGAGACCAGAGAGAGGAGAGGGGAGGGGAGATGAGAGAGAGAGGGACACGGTCGGGACGAGGAGACAGAGGAGAGATGAGACAGAGAGACAGAGAGAGAGAGCCAGGAGAGTGAGAGGAGATGAGGAATGAAGATGGATGAGGGAGAAGAGAGAGAACGCAGATGATGAGGAGAGAGACATGAGAGAAGAAGAGACAGGAAGAGAGACGAGAGAGAGAGAGAGAGAGGAGAGAGACAGGAGAGAGAGGAGATGAGAGAGAACGAGAGTAATGCACGGATGGATAAGGGGATGAGGAGAGAGAGGTAATGGACGATGACTTTTAGAGAGTAGAGGATGGAGATGTATGGAGAGAGACATGATTATGTATGCAGATGACAGATGGAGTATGAGTACCATGAGGAGACAGAGATGTGAGTGTATTATGGACATGATAGTGTGAGGAGCTGACGTTTGTGAAGAGATTGTGTGAGAGAGGTGTTGAGAACGCATTATGGGATATTTTTTCTGTGAGAGAGACAATTTTGAAGACGGAGAGAGAGAGACAGAGTAGAGGACAGAGTGGATTCTTGAGATTGTGTCGTATGTATGTGATTATTGTTTGGACTTTTGGACAGTGATGATACACGTTGACGAGTGGAGTATGTTGAGAGACATTTGAGAGATTCGAGGAGAGAAGAGAGACAGAGAGAGGTTGAAGTAGGAGAGGTGGTATGATTGTAGATGGGAGACTCATGATGTAATGAGATATGATGTGGAGTATTAGGTTCTCAATGTGGGTGCCATTGGAGGGTTGAAGATGAGAGGAGTAGAGTTTTGTGATGGGAGATGCTTTGCTGTGATGTTTTGTTGATTATCCTTGAGGTGTTTTTTGATGTTGTGGTTATGGGATTTATGTGATGGGAGTGTTGGAGGCTGATGGTATTGGGTGTGGTGCCCATTGTACGATTTTCAAGGGTTGGTTGGAGAATGTGGGGTCTTAGGGTTTTTGGATCATGGGTAGATGATTGGAAAGGACAAGAGGGTGTGGTTGGTTTGGTGGTTGGGGGTTGTTGTTGGGTGTTGGTTTTTAATTTGGTTGTTTGTGTTGCTTGAAGGGTTTTGTGGGGGTGTTTTTCTGGGTGGTGTGATTTGTTTTGGGGGTGTCGGAGAGAGAGAGAGATGAGGGAAGAGAGAGATTTGAGGAGCAGAGAGATAATGAGACAGTGGGAGAGCAGAGTAAGATAGAGTGAGAACGAGAGAGACTGGATTGTGTAGAGTGAGAGACTTTGTTGAATAGAGAGAGAGAGAGATGTGAAGAGAGAGAGGAGAGAGAAGAGAGGATGAGGAGAGACAAGAGAGAGAGAGAGGATAAAATGGGTAAGATTTGTTTTTGTGTGGGTGGGGAGAAGAGATTGATGATGATGGAGATGATTGAGAGACATGAGTTATTGGGACGTGTAGCAGATTGGTCTGTTATTGTCAGAGGACGAAGTGGGCTATGGGGGGATGGTATAGAGATCCGTGATTGAACTTGTATGGTGGAGAGAGATCATGACGGGAGTGTTCGGTTTTTTTATGATTGTTGTAGAGAGAAGACGATTTGATGAGAGATGAGAGAGTAGTACAGAGTAAGAAGTATTGTGGGAGGTATAGAGAGTAGAGCGTAGGAGCTCTGGGAGGATGCAGAGGGCAGAGGGATGGGGTAGGTATGGGGATTGGAGAGGGTGGGGAGTGAGAGTGTTGTGGAGAAAGAGAGTATCAGTAGACAGAGACAGAGACTTGAATGAGGAGAGAGTACCAGTGAGTTAGAGAGGAGAGATTCGATGTAATTGGAGTTGGAGAGAGGTGAGAGAGTGTAGAGAGAGAGACAGAGACAGAGTACAGATGGATGGATGGAGCAGAGAATTATATTGAAAGTGAGGAGGAGAGTGTTGAGAGAATATTAGGAGAAGAGGGTGTGAGAGTATTCAGTGGAGCTGAATGAGGAGGATGGATATTGAGAGAGGATCATTGGAGAGACAGAGACAGAGGACAGTAGATGGTGGAAGAGAGAGACGAGAGACAGGGATAATTTTCATTCCTGTTCTTTTTGACTTATTCCACGTCAGGGGGTGTGAAAGGTTCTTACTCAACACACGAGATCTTTTAGGCCATTCTGATCTCTTCAAAAGTGCATTGAAATCCATAAGGAATTTATCATATTCTGCCATCTTCATGATATTGCGTTGCGGTGTTGGTTTGGCTTAATTTTCAATGATGTCGTGTTACTCAACGATGATTATTGGGACAAATCGGTCAGAAAGAAAAATTATGGATATTAATGAGTCATTATAGTGATTTAATTCTGTAAAAAGACAACAAAATTAATGAATCGTTTAAGGATCTCTTCCTCTCCCCCTGTGAAAAAAGATTGATCTGCAGGTCGGTGAGTGACCTCCTTCGTGAATCCCCATACTCTGAATAAACAAGCAAAGCTCACGTTTAAATGGACAATGTTGAGACATCACGGAAATGGGAAACAAGGTTTGTCGGGTTTGTCTACTCAAAGGAAATGGAGTTTCGCATTTTTGTTCTCAGGCGAGGGAGCTTGGCTGACTCATTTTGACACATAAAATAAAACAAGGTTGCTTTCAAATGATTTTTGAAAGAATATCTGTTCATAAATAAATATCATTATTTTCAGTAAATTCACTACAAGTAATTGTTGAATTTAGGAAAGACTATGAAAAATATAGGAAATGACAAAATGATTTGGATCAGGGAGAGTGTCAATTACAAGAGCATTTTATTGAAGTTATCATTTATATCTGCTCAACAAAGATATATTAACGAAGAACAGTTCCAAGTTAATTCTTTGTGAAATGTTATTGACTCGATGGGAAATGATTGTTATATATATATTATTTTATCCCAAAAATGAACAGGTACAATATGTCATTCGGTTTTCGTTCTTTTAGTGGTAAAATGATATATATCTATTATTGCGGGAAGAAGTGCTTAAATCGTTAAGTCGGCAATGTTTCATTTGCTTTGTATTGGAGGGGAGGAAATGGTTCTCCCATATTTTCTTGGGTCTTTTGTTAATGTCCGCGTTTTTCCCTTTCATTGATTGGCATCTGGGCGTCCCAGAAGCCTACATTTACACACCTGTACGTCGCTCTTATTTTCTCCAATGTAGCTAAATTTTTGTTGATCGAGTTTATTTTGATCCTATGTCTCCTTATATGGTGAGAGTGGATTAGACGATGGTATTATTTCCAGCATGGATAAAATTTTAGAAACCTGCCAAAGGGGTGTGCATGATTGTTCATTTTTGTGGTGGATAAATGGCCACCATACCTGAGGCACAAGCTGCTTCTGCAGAACGTTCCTTCTCTTTTGTTAGTTGACCTTCCGTTTTTGCCTATCATCTCTGCTAAGCTTGGTTTTTCCTATATTATTTTTTCTTCTCTGTGGGTGAGTGCGAGATTCGAGTTATCTCAGAGTATGCGCGCTACTAGGCCCTTGTAGGACAATGTATTCACATCTTCATGTGTTTTTATATATTCCATTGAAGAATCGCATCCGGGTTATGTGCTGTTTGTCGCCAGGCTATGTTTGGGTGTCTGACGCTCTGAGGAGGTTCTAGCGTGATTTTTCCGCTGCTTCTCTCTACAATTTCCTGTTATTCTCTACGTATGTGATGGTGATGTATGAGTCGCGTATGTTATTTCTCCCAAAATAAACTAAGAGAATTATATCTTAAAGATCAGAATATCAAGCGAGATTCAGTTGCTGAAAAGGAGGTTTCCGAAAGCGTGACATTTTCGAGCTTTGGTCTATTTATCGAATCTCTTCACCAGCTGATGCTTAAATTGTGATCACTCGATATAATTAAGAACTCATTGTATTTTTTATACATATTAATAATAAGGAGAATTAGTTTGTAAGGATTAGTCGTTTTCTCTCAGCTTTTGAAAGTTATTTTATGTACACATTTCAGGTTTTATAGGTGGGATGTTTCGTGCATTTGTTGTCAGTCGTTCTGATGAGCTTGTGCATTGGTATGGTGTTATAGTGTGCGCTGTTGGTTACAGAGTGAGATCTCTTGCGTGTGTTGTGATTGTCTGTGGATTATTTGTTGTATTGTATTAACTCTGCCTTGGGTGAATGTTGACCTGGGGATGGTTGATGATATATTCCAGTGCCACAGAGAGTTAGATGTGGATGTTGTGTGGTTTTGTTTTTCTTTTTTTTTTGTGTCTTGTTGACATTGGAATTTTTTAACTGATCTTTGTGCTTTGCCTCTGTATCCCATCTTCATGAAAGCAGTCATCCTATGTGGTGCTCCTGTGTGATCCTACAATGATAAGGTGTGACTACGAGTGACCTCAGATAGATATTTTTGGCCGATTCCTCGCAGTAGTTGTGCCTCTGTGACAAACTATTTGTGGGGTCTTTGCCTGATCGGCCTTTGAAGCTTGGGTTGCTCTGCATCAAAGCTGAGTAGCCCAGAAAAGTGCTCTTGGCCCAGTGAAGGGCTGCTTCGAGCGATCCTATTTTGTTTAAATACCATCATGAAGAATGCCAGGCGGAACCAGAAAATATTTTTGTTGCCACTGGCTGGACCTTTGTGCCCGTAATGCATTTTGGATGTGTTGTGCTCACATGGAGCTATGTTTTTCTCCGCGAGGTTGAGTGATGAGCGATTCGTGTTTGCTATTTGGTGCGTTCTTTTTTCTTTGTTTCCTTTGTCAGTCTTGTATCTCGTATCTCTGTGGCTTCGGGGGATGTCTTTAGCTGTGTTGTGCCTCCTACTAACTTTTAATACGGTCATGATTTGCTACGCGTGACTGGCGGGATTGGTTTTTTTTTTTTCTTGTGTGCCCTCTTGCTTATTACGAGTTATATGGGGGTGACTTTAGTCATGGTGGATGCCCCAATATCACCGATCCGTTCAAACCTCACGATTAATTGAGTTGTGCGCTGCTTTTTTTTTTGCATGTGGTTGCTTGCTGCCTGCGTCTTTGTTCTTCTTTTTCTTTTTGTGTCGGATCGTTCACTTTGGTTATGTCAAAATTCCTATTGGGCTGCTTCTTGTAGTTCTTTTGTTTTTATTTTCTTCTTTTATTTTCTGTGTATTTACGTTGTGGTTTGACGCTGATAGACCAGGAGTGGGTCTTTGAACCCGTTCGGTTGAAGTGGCCTCTGTTGAATGCCGATGGATACAACTGGGGTGGTTTATAGGATTCTTAGAGGTGTGGCCTCCATATCACTTTCTGTCGGGGGGGGGGGGTCTATGGTCGGTGATGTGTCATTCTGGCGAGTCAGGTCGAATTTGCCTAGGTGCCGAGCGTGGTTTTGCTTTCATGTAGCGAGTGAGTTTATTATTCTTACCTTGCTGGACTCTCTCCTTTTTTTTTTTATCAGTGTTGTATAGAGATTGATGAGGACGTCGCCTTTCATTGGTTACCAACATGATGGCCGGACTGTCCTCAAAAGTTAAAAATCAGGTTGGGCTAGCATCTTGGTCAGAAGTTTGGATGCAATTCAGACTCTTTTGTTCAGCCTGTGTCCTCTCTTTCGCGGTGATTTGCCGCGGTGTACAGTTGGACCAAAAAACATTGGGAATTATATGCTGGGATCTGCTTTGTTTTGTTTGGTCTTGCGTTGGCATAGGAGATCTGCATTGCTTCGATCCGCTGCTTCTAATACAAAATTTACATTTTCTGCGGTGGCCTTGGATGTTTGGTTTCGATTATAGTGTGTCTTTTCTTTCATGTACACCCGGGGTCTCTTTTGTTGTTTTTCTGTCTGAGGCATACATCCAAATGTCGTTTAGACGCTGCGTTGCGTCCTCAGTGACCTTTCTTTACACGCAGTGCCACGAAGCAGCTCTTGTACGGTTTGTCCACGGACGATCCACCGCTGTTCCCGTTGAGTCGGACGTGGGATAAGTTCCTGTCTGGCTCGTTGTAGTGTGTCCATGGCAACTCTTTTGGTACACAGCCAAATTTCCACCGCTTTGTAGTGTGTCTCGGGTGAGGTGCGGCTATACGACGGGAGGTGTCGAAGTGACTGTCCTGTCGGCGCAGCCTGTCGTGTGTGTGTGTGAGCCTGTTGTACCCTGGGCCATCAGTCCCGCTGAGTCTCTAAAGACGGTTGTTCTGCGCACTTCAGAATGTGTATGTGTATTGTATTATGGGGTGTGGTGCACGAGCGGTGCTCGCCTCCCGGGCGCGAGTGGAAAGTGGCCGCTACACTGAAAACAGATAAGTTTTGCCGTGAGATGAGTGTGCGCTCGATGGATTATCCAAGTGGTTTCGTGATGCGCTTCTGTGATTGAGTTTGTTGCATTCAGCAAGCTTGAACATGTCCCGCACTAATGCTGTGACCCATCGTTGTATATCCTCGTCTGCTCCTCAGGGTCGGTCGCTGGTTGTGTGGCTCACCCGGGAGACTTTGCCCACGTTGTTGACCATTTGGTCTCCCGGGTATGTACCAATTCGCCGCCGACAAATTATGACACAGAGGCGCCTGGTAGGCATCGATAAGGGGAGTAATGTTAGTACAACATTCAGCCCGGTGAGTCCTCCCCACCCATGAGAGACTCAGATATCACTGTGGTGGAGGGAAAATAAATCAATTTGACGTTGCCTGTCCCTGTGACAATGGTCCTGAGCCCTTGCCACTTGGCGCAGTTGCAGAAAGGGGAAAACGAAGGATCTGCGTAAAATGCGAGTTTGTGCGTCAGAGGAGTGATGTGCCAGTGGTGCTTGGGTTATAGTGGGGGCACCTGGGATATCGGGTTCCCTAGGTATATCGTAGTCGGGCTGAAGCCGGTTGGGAATCTTTCTCTTGTTATCCGGAAGCTGATGCGTTCGCTTTGTTGCAGTTGACTGCATGTGATCTTCTGTGATATTACGTAATGGCATAATGCGGCATCGTCAGTATTGAAGTGCTTGAGGTTGGTACTCCCCATTTTTCCTCTCCTCCGCCGCTTCGTCGCGTGGCCTCCTTTTTGTGTTATGTTGTGGATGGTTGCGTGATGTGAGTGTCTAAATGTTAGTATGATTGCGTAGCCAAACGGACGAAAAGTGCCAAATTTTCTGTTATTTAACACCCCCTTCTTTTTATGTCTGCTGTGCTCGCGTAGAGTGTTCCTTGGGTGGTTTTTTTATGATTGACATTCCCCCAGGCGGCCTCTTTTTCTATCTTTTTTGATTTTAACGGTGGTGAGGAATTTCACTCAGTCTCTATTCTCTTTTTTTAACTTTTTTCATTTTGTCTTTTTAAATTTTTAAGAATAAAAATCTGTTCTTATCAGTTTAGTCGGTCATATGTCCTGCAATGCGGACTCGTTCGATTAAATGGATTTCTTTTTTTGGAGTTGCATAAGGGCTTGCTTCCGTGTGCTTCCATTTTTGCATCGACCTTGGTATTGCAGTAGCCTCCAGGAAAGGTGCACCCCTTTTGGGGAAATTATAAACAAGAAAGACTATTGTATTGTTCATGCAGTGGTTCGGGGTTTCAATATTTTATGGTCTTCACATCAAATCCGAGTTTAAATGGGAAAGGTCGATGGTGAGTCCATGCATTCCAATGTTGATCAGATGCAATACCTCCAGAAGCCAAGTGATATTTCACATCCATCCTGTGAGAGGTTCCACATGTTTGATCGATGCTAATACCTCCAGAACCAAGTGATATCCACATCATCCATCCTGTAGAGGTTCCAATGTTGATCAGATGCAATACCTCAAGAACCAGGTGGTATCCACATCCATCCTGCAGAGGTTCCAATGCCTTTTGTGCAGAGAGAGAATCAGAAAGATAAAGTATAAGTTGTTCATCCATGGGATTCCTTTTCTTGCTGCCATCACCGCCTTCCTTTACTGGGACTGATTCACTGCATCTCCTGAATATTTATATAAATGGTGAATCCTTTCTAGAATTCATGGAGCGGTGTTTGTGTGTTCGGTTGTCATGCGACTCTTCCAACAGTTCGTACCCAATCTCATCCAGGATTGCTACATAGGATCAGCGTGACCACAATTAATGTATAGGGGTGTTTTTATCCTTTCCGGTTGTCTTGGGGAGGGTGAGGGGGGTGATGCAAATTCTTTATGTAAATGTGTGTTGTGCAGCACCACCTCCAGGTGGGGGAGGGTGTTACAGGACTCTCCCATTTGCAGTGCAGTATTCCTGTCCCCACGTTTTCCAGTACAGTGAGGTGTTTTGAATTATAACCAGTGGGTATGTTTTTGCTTCATGCACATAATCTGGGTTATTTATTTATTTTTCCTAAACAGAGCTGTCAGTTGCCGAGACACCACCCAAATAAAGGTATGCGTCAGAAGAACGTGTTGCATGCGTGGAACAAGATCACCAGTCGGGCAGGTAGGTACTCTGCTGGAGTTACAAGAACTTCAAGAAGAGATCCCAATCAGAGTATTCAGTTCGATATTCTGATTTCGATCTTTGGAGAATTTCTCCTTCGCTGCTGTATTGAGAGAATTAAAAACGTCTTCACGACTTCATCCCTTCTGGGGGGGTTCCACCCTCATATGATGACGCGAGGTATAACTTAGTGACGTCATAAAGCCGATTGTTGAGTCGCGCTTGCTCAGCTTGTTTGTTTCCTCGTCACAATAATCTCTTTGAATCATTTTGTTCCACATTGATCCCTTTGTTTAGATGCAAGGGAAGATTACATCTGAGATCAAGTCAATGGACAGCCGAGAGGTACGCACACTCACCTCCAAACTGTCTCGTGTCTTGCCTGGGTTGGATTCCCGACCAAGCTATAAACTACCATCCTGGTGTTTCATTAATATGTGTGCTGTCCCTCGAATGGGCGTTAAACGCGACTCTCGTCTGCCAGCATTAGTTGGTGGACGTTGAAAGAGTCGGCAAGCTATTGGTATCGGGGATGACTGGAAGTCCTGATTCACTACTTGTATGAACTAACCTTCAAGTGATGAACTGCATCAACCTCTATCTATTGATGGTAAATTTTATTTCCTATTTACAGAGTTTGATTAAGCATATAATAATTTAATAATTAAACACTTCATTCAATACTTTTACGCGTGAAATTGCAAACCACCATTCAGATTCCCTAGGCTGAATATCTCAAGTACATGTGTCATATCCCAAACCCTTGTTGCTAAAGGGAATTTATGTGATTCATTCGGGCTCGACCTTGAGATACCCGTTTTCTTTTCTATCTTTATTGAACCAGCACGTCCCAACTCCATCACACAACAACCACCGCAACCACCACGCCACCATCGTCCACCAACTTCAACCATGCTCCCACCCTCAGACAACCAACGCCAACAGCCACGACATTTACCGTCACAACCGCCTCCCACATCATCGCATCATGCCATTCCCAAACGGCACCAAGACCATCAAAGCACCACCAAAAACCCTCCACCACCCTCACCTCTCTCCTTCCGCCGGCCATTCCGCCCCACACCTATGAAACACTAGCTCGGCTTCCCGATCGTCAGATACGCACCGAAGCCCGGAGCTGCAAATAGCGGCCTTCCGAGGAGAATTCGGACAGGAATGGCTACACGCCCCACTCTGATCCGTCCAATTAGCAACGCGGCGCTTGCCCCCTCCAGCGCGTCGCCCCTATGGAATCGAAATATGCAAATTCTAGGATCATGGGAGTTCACGCCCCACTTTACCTCCTCCAATGGCGAGCTGGCTCCGCCCCAGCTCATCCTGATCCGGAAATTTGCGCATATGGTCTCCTGCCGCCTATTAAAACGCGACACACGGCCAGAGAAGAAGCAGGAGTTTTGGCAGTCAAGCGGTTGAGAAACGAAGAAGTCAAGTCGGGTCGGCGAAGGCATCGAGTTTTGTTCTGCAGTCGGCTGAGGAGAATTGGGAGAAGAGGCCAAGGAGCTCGGTCCGAGCAGAGAGACGGCGGTCGAGCGACGAAGTCGCGGTGGACGCCCTCGTCACTGACCCAAAGCAGCCGCCATCTCCTCCCCCAGGCATCAACAATTTCCCCCCCCCTTTTCCCCCGGCTGAGAAAGCCAAAAGGGCCCGTTCCCACCCCCACTCCAACCGCTGCCAACAAACCCTCGAAGAGACACGAAGCGGGCACCGCACCCCACACCACATTTGCGGCTTGTCAGAGACGCGCGGTACACCCCCCCGTTCTCGCGGGCCTGGCCGCTCCTTCAGGTCTAACGAACGCACATATTGCCCACGGCCCCGTCGCCCCCCGTCTTGAGGGGCCTTTTCTTTTGCTTGAGTAAATGTTGCGCCGTCTGTAAAGTAGGAATGTATAATGATTGCCTGTGTTCGCATATTCGGTTATATCTCTCCGTTCATTTTCTTTTGTTGTACTGGATATAGTGCATTCTGATTCTGTGTTGCCGTATTATGTGGCTTTGTGTCTGCTGTCTTGATGTGAAATAAATGTGCATTTATGTTAATTTCTCCCCGCTCCTTGCGTCCTTTCCTCATTTGAATCTCCATCTTTGCCTCCACGGAAAGGGTTCGTTAGTGGCCTAATACCGCCGATATAATCGGAACCTTCGAGGCCGACGATAAACCACCGCCCTTATCCCGATAGTACGGAATGGGCCGCCCAAGCGGCTCGCGTCCGGATTCACCTGCGCGAGGTCGATCGCCCGGTTTACCATCCGCGGGGTACTGGTAGTAGTCTAGTTTGGCAACAACCCTATCCCACGCGGTGCCGATTGCGCCACGATCGTGTGAGCCGTAAAGGCCCACCCGTGACTAAGCTCCCGGCTTAGTCCGAGAGTCACGACAGAATTGTCCATCCGGTGGCGTCTGCCGCGATTCAGTCACTGGCCATTCGCATGCCGGCGGGCGCGAATTCGCAACAAACATTAATATTCTTCTCACAGAAATTTATCAGAAATACAAAATGAAAATAACTGCTTTGCCCACAACTTGGGCAAATTGTTGTTTGTTGAAGACCTTGTGACCGACCAAAGACCCACAAACGAAGCTCGACTTTATTGAGCCCAACCCAAAGAGTTATACCTTTAGACCCTTCAAAATCCTGAAAAAGAGTTACATTCAATAGTACTTCATGCGATGATCAAGACAATACCCACTGAACAATTATTACCTTGATGAGCCCAGAATACAAGTTTACCTCGGAACTCACAAATTAAAAAAAAAATCAGTAAATGAGTTATCCTTTGTTTAAAATATAAACCTACCTCGGCGAGACCTCACAAAAAATTTATAAAATATCAGGTAAATGAGTTATCCTTGGTGCGTTTAAATATAAAACCTACCCGCGAGACCTCACAAATTTTATAAAAATCAGAAAGAGTTATCCTTGTGTTTTAAATATGAAACCTACCTCGGAACCTCACAAATTTTATAAAAAGCAAAAATGAGTTACCCTTGGTGTTTAAATATGAAACCTACCTCGGAACCTCACAAATTTGAAAAAAAATTCAGTTAAATATTCTCTCTTGAAAATGTTTAAAATAACTTACCTTGGAGACTCGCGCGAAAAGGTTCTGCAAGATGTTCAAATATGAAACCTACCTGGAGACTCACAAATTTGAAAAAGTTCAGAAAATGAGTATCCCTTGGACGACTTTGTAAAGTTGCGTTACTTGGAGAACTTGAAATGTAGGTTCTGGCTTGATAACTCACAATGTGATACATATCTTGGAAACTCAACAGAATTGTGTTATACCTTGGAGACTTGAAAGTGTTATTTGGAGACTTGAAATGTGGTTTCTACAAGCAAGACTCTTGGATCTAAACCTACTTGATTCTTTTTGATGGTGCTTGATGAGAAGCAATATTAAGAAAAGTTCTGGAAGAAAGCCTGCAGCCAAAGTTCTACTCCCCCTTCTACTTCATTAAACACTGAAACCTTATAAGACAAATTGAAGAAAAAAATAACATAAAAAATAGATATTGTGAAATACGTATTAAAAAAAGATATGTTTGGCGAGGTGCTGGGTTGCGGTTGAGATTTTTGAATGTGAGATTTTAGGTGTTAGATGGGTTGTGTTTATGATTTGCTCCCTTTTATTATCACACACACACACACACACACACACACACACACACACACACACACACACACGTTAAGCCTTGACTATGCAGTGAGGATTCGTGTTTGGGTCACAGATCTAAAACGTCCCCCATTGCACCACACACCAACAAACAAAAAGTTAACCTTGACGACGATTCAGTTGAGATTCTTTGCGGTTCAATATCTAAGAACGCCCCCTTGACACACATTATATATAATTTTTAATTTAACCCTCGCAATGCCATCCTGTGTATACACCTCGCACTTGTCCTCGAGTTCCATAAAAAGTGTTATAGTAGAGGGGATGAATGCCAAACCTATTGCCTCCCATGAGATTATCTGCCTTATAGTTTTGTCTTTTGTATCCTGCTAATAAAATGAACCTAAAATCTCTTCCCCCCTTAAAGCAATACCTTATAAGTCCAAGAACTGTATCTATCACATCATTAATTTTAAAAGCTCATTGTCCAGCGCTTTTTAAACCTTTTCAAAACGAGATTCCATCTAAATATTCTTACTATAAAACACTAACTTGAACTAGCTTTTACATTAATCTCTTTCATATTTTAATTTGAAATGTTCTGATGTTCAATCGTTGAATGTGAATCGTGTCATTATACCATCTACAAATCCTGAATAAAAGATGACCATGTTATGAACCGATTTGAATTTTTTTATATAGCTCTCTTTTAAGTCGCGATTTTAAAGCGCCAAATAACAACGGCTTTTCCTTCATAAAAGTACTTATAATTAATGCTCTTATTTTTTAGAAAATTCATAAATGTCTTATATAGAACATCCTACCCCTCATCATCCACAATTTTGGGTTTTCTCTTACTTTATTAAATATCGTTAAAGGCTAACATAAGATATTCCCTGTGATTTAGAGGGATACAAAATTATATACAAATATGTATTAGAGGGGGAAGAAGATTTAGTTTAAGATTCCACAGAATTACAAAAGCAAAGATAATAAATGACAAAAACAAAAATTCAAAAATTCTCCACCCCTTTTGACTCTGCCCCTTTTTGCCTTCACCCACACAAACCACACCCCACACAAGCCACACCCACACAAACCACACCCATGCAAACCACACCCACACAACCACACCCACATCCATCAATTCCACATGCATTATTGATTGGTTTATGATTCCCCACGCACATTAATTTAATTACAAATTCTCCACCCCTTCTGTTTCCACCCACAAAGCCCCACCCACAAAGCCCCACCCACACAAGCCACACCCACACAAGCCAAACCCACACAAGCCACACCCACACAACACACCCACACAATCCACACCCACACAAGCCACACCCACACAAGCCAAACCCAACAAGCCCCACCCATCACAGCTCCCACCCCCATCCTCTCTCCCCTCCCTTTCCCTGTGTGTGCCCACACCTTGACACCCCACCCCCCTAATCCCACCCACTTCCCCACACCACAGAAGGGGAGTAGTGAGGATGAGGGGAGTGGTGCCGTTGGGGCGTTGCTACCCCCTACCTCCCCACCCTCAACCAGCCTCCCCTCCTCCCTTTCACCCCTTTATTTTTTGGATTAAGAATTAAATAATTAGAGCAAATATTGTTCATCATCATTAACAAGATAACTTCTGAACATATCTATTCACAGCAGCATCTGACGGTTTTGGTTTGAACCATCCGATCACAGTATTCTATCAAAACAAAGAGAGATTATCCTTGTGTATATCCAACGATATCTATTACACACAATTATAAATAGTAAATAAAACATTTACCTCCAAAATGATATTATGTGTTAGTTATCCAGACAGCGTTTAAATAAAAAAATTGAAATATCGCTCCGTGGTTCAAACAGCAAAATTAACAACCAAAACAAGAGAACAGAAAGAAGAGAGAGAGAGAGTAGACCGAGAGGAGAGGATCGGAGAGAGAAGGAGAAGAAGACTAAAGGAGAAGGAGAGGAGAGAAGGAGAGAGATGGAGCAGAGATTCTCCACTCTCTTTGCTTATCCAATCGTCCAGGGGTTGAATAGTCTCCAACTATCCGAGTACATCTATGCATTAATTCTTCGAAATGATGAAATCATAAGGATCTTTCATTATATTCGCTACATATCTTCCTTGACTTCATCGGCTCATTTAACATCAGTTTACAACGATGTTGTGTATGGGACAACTGTCAGAAAAATAATATTATAGTTTCATAGTTGATTTAATATCTGTTAAATACAACAAATACTGATCTCAGTTTAATGATCTTCCTCCTTCCCTGTGAAAAGATTACTGCAAGTGCCGGTACTCCTGCTGACCTCATCTCTGAAATAAAACAGCAAGCTCCGTTAAACATGCAGTTGATGACATACGAAAATGAACAAAACTAATGGTTTTTCGGGTTTGTCTCTCAAAAAATGATCGCTTTTTATGCTTAGGCAGGAGCTGCTGACTCATTTTAATCACAAAATAATACAGTCTGCTTCAAATGATTTGAAGAAGAACTCTTCATAAATATAAATATCATACTTCATAAATCATTAACTATTGAATTCTAGAAATTGACGAAAAGCAATAAGGAACATAATGGTGCTAAATATGATATTGGATCATGTCAATACAAGAGCATTAGAGAAGTTTATCATTTATATTCGCTCAACAGATCAAGATAATTAACAACGAGATCCAGTTCACATTACTTCTTTGTGAATATACTCATGGACTAAGAATGTCTATAAGTAACATTAGTTATTCCTCAAATAAACCAGTGAACAATCTATATCTGGTTCGCTTTTGATTGAAATGAAAATATAAAGGACTTTGATTTTGTTGGGGGAAGAGGCTTTAATCAGTAGTCTCAATTGTTTCATTTCTTTGGAGGGGGGGGCGGAATGAGGTCTCCGACTTTTGAGCTTTTGGTTGTGGGTCGATGATTATATCCCTCATTTCCACATTCTTGAATGGCGTCCCAGAAGCTAAATTTACAGTCTACTGACGTCTTTTCCGCCATAATTCGTGACCCCTGTGATGTCCAGGTGCACCTGAGTTGCGGAGCGTGATAACATGACATCCCAGGCATTAATTTTAAAAACCTGCCAAGGGTGCAGGGAACTCTGTGTGCGACATGCCCTCTGCTTTACTGGCACCAAACGCATCTGCAGACGTCTCTGCCATTTTGCTATCCGTTCTCTCTGCCTATTCACTCTGCCGAAGCTTGGGCCTAATATGTTCTCGTGATCATAGTATTACAGGCAGAGGTCATGCCGCTACCGATGCCCTTGTAGTCGACATATTAGTCAACATGCTCGCTGTTTAAAATCCAATCTCTATGAAATCTGACTATCCGATTCAGGCCGAGTTTTCGCCACAGCGCCGAGGCTCTGTGCCCTCTGAGAATTCCGTTCGATGTCTGCATCTCACTCCACAATTCCTGTTATTTCTTTACCAATGAATACTTCATTTCTCCAAGCTAAACTAAAAAACTAAATCTCCATCGGATGTTATAGTATCAAGAGTTCGAGGCCTAAAGAGTTCCGTACGGCAGACATTCGACGGATCTTTAGTTTTTTTTCGATCTGCGCCACTGATTCTGAAATTGATATCTTCGGGTTTAAAAGGATCTATAAAAGTTTAAAGTTACGCTTGTCGGCCCTTGAGCAGCTCAAAAGACGTATGTTTCATTTAGTACGACCAGCGAAAAGTTTGCCCCCACAGCGCTCGCCCTCCTGATCAGAAAAGGTCGCCGCTGCCCTTCCTAAACTATAGTTCGCCAATGTTCCTCGTGATTGTGTGCTGTCTTTTTTGCGATTGGAGTTATTATTCACTGCAACGCTACGGTGCCAACAATCGGTGACATCGTGCGAATCCCCCAGCCCCCCAAAAGTGCCGTGTGTTCTATTCCCAGAGACTCTGGCACACATCGTACCATTGTCCCCCAGGTATCGCACAACTATCTGACCATTGTCCCCAGGTATGGTACCCATTGCTGCCGACACAACATGATCCAGATCGCCTGGTCAAGGCCATTCGTCTATGGACAATATTCATCAGCACTTTCCCGGTATCCCTCCCCACATGAAAAGACCAGACATCACTGTGGTGGACGAAATAAAAAACGATTGTTGACGTTCCCTGTCCCCTTTCACATATGACCTTGATGCCCTCACCACTCGCACCGCAAAAAAGAGAAAAATAGCCCAAGCTGCGCAAACATTGTGGCGAGGGCAAAGATACCAGTCTTGGTCGTATGGGTTTTACTGGATGTGTTTCCTGTAATAGTTAGCCCTGAACCTTTTGGGATCTCCCGTCCTACCGAGCTGATAGCGCGGCTTTGCTGCATCGACGCGATAGAGATCGCATACTCTATGTTGAACACATTCACGTCACCCAGTATGTTGAGGCAGGTCTAGAGGGTTCGGCTCCCCCCCCCCTCCCCCTTTTTTTTTTGTCTTTGAATGGTGTGGATGTCTTTCCCCCTTTTTCCCCCCTTTTAGTGTGTGTGGTTTTTTTTTCTTCTCTGCTCTCTTTTCTTCTCCTCTTCCCTGTGTCTTCTGACGAATGCGATATTACCCCAAATGGCGAGAAGCCGCAAATTTCTATTATGGACTGTCTCCCTTTTTGTGCCTGCCGTGCCCCCTAATTGTCCCTTGGGACGTTTTTGATTGGACATTTCCCCAGCGGCTCTTTTCTATACTTCTTTGATTAACGTGTGAGAATTTTATCCTCAAATTTCTATTCTTTAAACTTTATCTTGATCTTGAATATCTAATAAATCTTTCTACAGTTTAGTACTGATATTCCTGCAATCGGACTCAGCTATTAAATGATTTGGTTTGGAGTGCATTAGGCTTGCTCCGTCGCCCTGCATGCATCGACCGTATGCCCAGTTCCTCCAGAACGGTGACCCCTTTGGAAATTACCAAACAAAGAAAATATTATTGTTGTCATTCAGTGGTTTGGGGTTTCTCTCTTTAATGGTTTCACATCTAAATCCACTTATAATGTGAAAGTCCATGGTGAGCCATGCATGATGCAGCTCCATTAGCCAACACCGTAAGCTGTATCTTTGCAGTTTCGTACCACTCATTGGGGCGGGGGGGGGGGGGTACAAAACCTGATAATATGATACTTTATATCCAAATACATACGTATGCAAAAGTTCTCCACTCAAATCGCTGCCCAGTATGTGTATTTCATCTTGAAAATCGGGAGAGGATTCGCCGTCACTCCTCATTTGAATTGTCTCCACTCGGATCACGTGTGGCCACGTGACGCCTCACAGCCAATAATCTATCGCTTGACATGATGCAATTAGGCGTCAAGACTTGTCATTGACCAGCCTCATTGTCCAAGAGCTCTTCCTCCAGGGACGGAAAACCACCAGCAGCTGAATCTGTATTACGTTATATGAGTAATTTTTGATGAATATGGCCAGTAACGCTCCCCAGTGATATTCACCAGACAATGCTAGCGAACGAAGAAGCTCAAAACTTTACCGCCTTAAATGATAAATGGAGACAAAAGCTGTCAACAAAATGCCTCTTAGACTCGTCACGAACGACGTTAGCCGTAGAGTGCACGATGTATATGAGTGTGCAAGAAATCCCTAGTGCGTCTGGGCTAACACGACACTTGCTACCGCGCTTCATCGATGCAAAAGCAATGACGCTGGGACTAAGAAACGTTTTCACCAAACCATGCAAACGTCCTCAACACAGAGCCGAAAACTACTGTGAGTGTAAAATATATTAAATATAATTGAATCAACTCTCTGCGACACACATACCGCCCGGCGCCCGTTACATCGACTCACCCCTGCGGCTGCCAAGGCCACCCCTGACGATGCGAGCGAGGTTGCTCTTCCCATACGAAGACGCCCAACACGACTACCGATCACCAATCAATCCTCGCGCTGACTTGCCCGCCCTCACAAGTGTCGATCAGCCCGGTTCACTCCCATCTGCTCCGCCCCGTATGTATGTAATTCCGGCCGTGGCTGACCGGCTATATATAAAGGTCCGAGCAGTCAATGGCGTTCATTCGATGGTAAGATGCGCTGCGTGCACAATGTTAGTCCTCCTGCCGCGCCACTCTCGCGCTAAACGTCGTTCGTGACCGTCTTAAGACGAGCCATTTTTGATCACTTTCTCTCCATTATCCCCATCTTACAAGGCGTTTTAAAACGTTTGATTCTCGGCGCTACATTTTCTTGTGAATAATACACTGCCGGGAAGCGTCCTCACTGCCAATTCATCAAAAATTACCGATAAATCGCACGATCAGCTCCCAGTGATTCCTCCCTGCCAGAAGCGCCATCTTGACAACTTAGATCGTCACATGACAGTCTACTTAATTTGCCGTACGATGTCCAGTCCCATCTATTGGCTGTCGAGCTTGTCACATGCCCTACACTGATACCAAGAGAAAAATGAAGAAAGCGCGGGGACATGCATCATTTTCAAGATGAAAATACACATAACTTAGCTATTTTGAGGAGAACTTTTGCATACGTATGATTGATATATACTATCAATCATCAATGTGTTGTCTACCCCCCCCCCCCCCCGATGAAGTGGAAACGCAAACTGATTCAGCACTTCCTGAGCCATGGCTGAGGCCTAATGTCGATTCCGACGTGGCGAGCTTGCATTCTCAGCTCCTTGACTGGACAGAAGTTCTCTCTGCAGTGCCGTCGCGTCAAAAGCTCCAGTACAATGGCATGGCGTTGAGGTGCCTTCAACTTACGAACAGTTAAACTCGCCTCGAGCACATCTTCACCCAATCATCTGCCCGCATACATCTCCCATCTGCCTGAAGTCAGCTGCATCACCTTCGTTCGCCAAACTTCTACCCTCTCTAACGCCCACAATACTTCCCACCTCTTGCGGGTTGCGTGCCTGGTGGGCGAAGAATTTACAATCTTTCATAACTGGGCTGGCCAGACCATGTTCGACTAAGCTTACGACAGGAAGTTCAATTTGGCCAGGCGTGCCAGAGA
>CM068968.1:64695475-64701051 GCA_035128595.1 Eptatretus atami | reverse complement strand
AAAAGAGAGGATCACTTTTAACCTCCGCCATGGGCGAGTGTGATGGGGCTCCGGGCCCACGCGACGGCTCAATTGATCCGGAAATTTGCATATGGGTTCTCCTGCCAGGCCGTATAAAATACGCCAGAGCACACGGCAGAGAAACAGAGGGTTTGGGAAGTCCAAGTCGGTTGGAGAACGGGAGTCGGTCGGTGCGAAGGCATCGACAGTTGGTTTTCTCCAGGTCGAGGGACTGAGGAGAATTGGACACGAAGAAGCCAGAGAGAGAGGGACGTCCGAGGCAGGGCAGACATGCGTCGTCGACCGAGGTCGGGTGGATCGCTCAGTTCGCGGGATTCCCCAAGCAGCCAGCCATTCTCCTCCCCAGGGCATCACACAATCTCCCCTACCCTGTTTCCCCCGTGCTGAAAAGTGCAAAAAGAGGGCCCCGTTCCCCACCGCCACCTGGGGCAAGCTGGTGCCAAGAGAGCACCCGCGAAGAGAACAATTAAGGAGGACAACGCGCGCATGCCACATTTGCGGCGCGTCACGGAGAACGGGGGGGCGGTGGGGAACCGTCCCCCGGCGGTGTGGCCGTCCTTCAACGGTCACGTCGCGCTCAACCATAATTTGGCCACGGCCAGCCCCTTGTCTTTGAGGAGGCGCTAATGCTTCTTTTGCTCTTTTGAGTCAAGCGTTGTCGTGACCGATAAGTCGGAGGCGGTCTGTAATAAGTAGAACTGTATTAAGTAGTGTTGCCGCTACAGGCACAAGGCTTGAAGACCAACAGTGCGATGGTGTGGTTTCGCACGGGGTAGTCGTAGTAATCTCGCTGCGTCCGATTGGGGTTTCTATATTGTTGTATTGGGATATAAGGTGCAGTCTGATTCTATTTGCCTCGTATGTGCTTCAGGCAGTCGTGCTCGTGCTGTGAATAACTAACATGTGCATTATAGTCTGAAATTGTTCAATCACTTTGCGCTGCGCGGATCCTTTCCTCTCGTTTCGAATCTCTGCATTCTTGCTGCCACGTAAAGGGTTCGTAGCTGGGCTGTAAAATAAACGCCCGAAGGATAATAATCGAAACCCGGCGAGTGTCCGACGATAACACCTGGTCGATTATCCCGGATATGTACCGGAACGGGACCCCCAATTGGCCAGGTCTCGCGTCCGATGACCTGCAGTGTGAGTGCGAACCCTCGCTGCCGGCCCGGTTTACCCATCGTCGCGTTGGTTACTTAGGTAGTCTCGAGTTTGGCGAACAAAACCCTATCTCCAACGCGGTGGCCGATTGGCACGAGTCGGGAGGTGAGAGCCGACAAGGCTCACCCGTATGGACATAGGCTGCCCGCGTTAGTGAGCACGAGCGAGGGATCACTGAGCACGAACTGTCCGTTCGGCGCGAGCCGGATGTGGCGTCGTGCCCGCGATTCGAGTGTCACGCTGGCCTTCGCCAGTGCCGGCGGGCGCGCAATGTCCGCTAATCAATTCGACACATTAATGATTTTCTCTCAACCATGGAAAGTTGAGTAATCATAAAATAAAAAATGAAAATCACTGTCTTTGCCGACAAACTTGGGGCGAAATTGTTGTTTGGTTGAAGACGTGTGTGAAGCGACCGCAAAGACCCTACAGAACGAGCATCGACTTGAATGAGGCTAACTCAACGAGATATAGCCTTGGGAGACCGCAAACAATCCTCGAATGAAAGAGTTTTAATCATCAATAGAGCTCCCATTGAGCAGTGATCAAGACAATATCCGCACGTGAACAAGTGATAGCCCTTTTGATGACGCCAGAATATCAAGTTTTTAACCCTCGGAAGACTCAGCTGAATTTGATAAATAAAAATAGTAAATGAGTATATCCTTGTGGTTTTAAATAATGAAACCTACCTCGGAGAACCTCACAAATTTTGAAAAAAATCAGTAAATGAAGTTTGTGGCCTTGATTGGTTAAATAAGCACCTTGGAGACTCGGGAAAAAGGGGTTCGTGCCAAGATGGTTCTAGATATGGGAGACCTACCTTGGAGACTGCAACACAATTTTGAAAAGTTCAGGTAAATGAGTTTGATCCCTTGGAGACTGTGTTATAGTAGGTGTACTTTGGAGACTTGAAATGGTTGGGTTCGTGGCTTGATACTCAACCAATGTGATACATAATCTTGAAACTCAACAGGAATGTGGTCATTTTATACGGGTCAGACTATGGAAGCTTGGGTTTTAGTTTTGGAGAGCTTGAAATGTGGGATCTTTCTATACCAAGCAAGACCTTAGGGATTCTAATCCTATATCGCGATCGTGATTCTTGTGACGATGGTGCTTGAATGATGAGCAATATCAAGAAAGTTCTGGGATATAGCAAAGTGCAGGGGAAAGATATAGCTACTCCTCCTTTCATCTAACACTTGCATTCAAACTCGGTAAAGCTGTAATAAGAACAGAGAGAGGAGTAGAGCAAATATTAATATATATGCATTAATTAATATTTTTCACCAAAAAGATACTTGTGTTGGGCGACGGGGCTTCTGGGTTTGGGGTGTGAAATACATTTTGAGAAGTGCTGAGAGGTTAGGGTGGGTTAGGGAGGGTTGGGGTTGATTATGCTTACTCCACTGTTATATTATCATGTGACATCAGAGGAGCACATTCGCATGCGGACAATCCATCATCTTGCAACACACCACAGCACACAGCACTACACGAGCATATCACTAGCTATAAGACCCTCCTGACTACATGTAAAGTGAGCGCAGTTACGATGTTTGGGGTTCCTACATGATCTATAGATACTGACATCACCCCGCAACTGGGTGCACACACACCAAACAAACAAAGAAAAGTTAAGGCCCGTTGACCTAGACTTTCAGGTTGATGGGATTCTGTGTTTGGGGTTCAGGAGGTATACTAAAGAACGTCCACCGTCTTAATGGACAACAACATTATATACTATTTTTTTTAAATTTAACCCTCGGCAGATGGCCACCTGTTTATACACCTCGTGACTTGGTCCTCGAGTGTCCCATAAAGGTGTATGTAGCGGGATTAAGTGCCAACTCTATTGCTCCCATGAGTATTCTCTTAGTTTGTTCTTTGAATTCCTGTGAATAAAATGAACCTAAAAACTCTCGCCCCTTAAATCATATATCCTTTATAACCAAGAACTGTATCATCACATCAATATTTTTAAAAAGCTCATTGTGTCCGACGCTTTTTTAACCTTCAAAAACGAATTCCATCTAAATATCTACTATATCGTACTAACTTTGAACTGCGGTTTTCTACATTATATCTCTTTTTATATAAATTTTTAAAGTTCTGATGTTTTCATAATCGTCTGACAGTGTGAATGTGTCATTATACCTGAATCTAACAATATCCAATAAAAGAGGCCATTCGTTGACACGATTGTGGTGATTTTGTATATATCTCTCTTTTAAAGGCGCCGATTTGAAACGCTAAGTAACAACGCTTTTTCCTTCATTAAAGGTACGTATAATGTAATGCTGTTATTTTTTAGAAAATTCATAAATGTCTTATTAACGAAACTCTCTACCCTCATCAGTCACAGCAATTCAGTCCACAATTTTTTGGGTTTTCTCTTACTTTTATTAAATATCTGTTGAAAGGCTAACATAAGAGTATTCCCTGTGATTTAGAGGGGGATACAAATTATGATACAAATTATGTGATTTAGAGGGGGAAGAGATTTTAGGTTAATTTTATTCACAGGAATTACAAAAGGCAAAGATAATAAATTGACAAAAACAAAAATTCAAAAATTGCTCCACCCCTTTTTTGACTCTGCCCCTTTTTGCCTTCACCCACACAAACCACACCCACACAAGCCACACCCACACAAACCACACCCATGCAAGCCACACCCACACAAGCCACACCCACATCCATCATATCCACATGATTATTGATTGGTTTATGAGTTCCCCACGCACATGTTAATTTAATTAACAAATTGCTCCACCCCTTCTTTGTTTCCACCCACAAAGCCCCACCCACAAAGCCCCACCCACACAAGCCACACCCAACCCATCAAACAGCCATCAAACCCACACAAGCCACACCCACACAAGCCACACCCACACAAGCCACACCAGCACACAAGCCACACCACCACAAAGCCAAACCCCACACAAGCCCCACCCATTCATCCACCCCTCCTCTTCCCCTTCCCTTCCCTTGTGCGCCCCCACCTTTGACCCCACACCCCTCATCCACCCCCCACCCTTCCCACACACAGATGGGGAGGGGAGTGGTGGATGAGGGAGTGGGTCGTGGGGGAAGTGCACCTACCCCCAACCCTAACCGCCCACCTCCTCCCCTTTACACCCTTTATTCTTTTTTGTAATTAAGAATTAAATAATTGTAAGCAAAGTATATATCATTAAACAAGATTTGAAAACATTGAAAAAAATCTTATTTCGCAGCAGCAGTCTGACGTTTGTGGTTTGAAACTCGATCACCATATTCTATTCAAACAAAGAGAGAAATACCATTGGGTAATATACGATGATTATACACAATATTAATAAAATAATAAATAAAACATTTACCTCCAGAAGATTGAGTTTTGTGTCAGGTTGATCCAGACAGCGTTTAAACTGAAAGACAAAAAAATGAAATAAGTCATCGCTCCGTGTTCAAAACAGACAAAATTAACACCAAAGAGACAGAGAGAAGAGAGAGAGAGAGAGAGAGAGAGAGAGAGAGAGAGAGAGAGAGAGAGAGAGAGAGAAAGAGAAAACAGAGAGAGAGAGAGAGAGAGAGAGAGATAATTTCTCACCTTTTTTGACGACTTATCACAACGTCAGGGGGTGTGAAAGGTCTTTCCAACCACCGACCACCAGACTTATGCCATTTAATTTATCTTCGAATGATTGAAGATACATAAGGATTTCATTCATTTCTGCCCATTCTTCATGATAATCGTCGGCTTCATCCGCTTTAGGCTTTTCTTAGAGTCAGCTTCTGCTCCTCCGGCGGTATGGTTTCTTCTATCTGTCTTTGGTTTGGTTTAATCTCTTCTTTTATTATTTAATCTTGTGTTTTTAAATGGTTCGTTGTGCCGGCTTCTCTTCCATATTTTTCTTTTGTCATGGTCTCTTTTTGTTTTTTTCGGCCAGTCCGCAGCCGAGTTCGGCTGCCATTGGCCCGTCCTGAGTCATGGGTGATTCTTCTTTATGGATTTGCTTGTCACAAGTACGTATTGTTGATTCTTTCTTTTGCATATTTCTTCTTTTTTTTTCCTTTTTCTTTTTTCTCCCTTGTTTTTTCTCCAATTCGTCTTTGTGTCTCTTGTCTCTTTTCTAGTCCCTTTTTTTGATTTTTCATTTTTCTTTTTTTGTTCCTTCCATTTCCTATTTCTTTTTCTTTGTCTTGTTTGGTTTCCTCTCTATTTTTGTTTTCTGTTATCCTTCTTCATTGATCTGTTCTGATTTGTTTTTTTTTTTTTTATTTTTCTGCTTTGTTCTTTTTTATTGTGTTCCGTTACCTTTGCTGTTTGTTTTTCCGATATTTTCGTGCATTTTTTTTGTTCCTATTTCCTGTGCTTAGTGTGTCTTTTGTTTCCCAAATTCTCG
>CM068968.1:64680475-64690475 GCA_035128595.1 Eptatretus atami | reverse complement strand
TCCGGCGCGGCCGCTTGGCTGCCTCCTTTCCGCCCCCCCCTCCCCCCGGTGCTTCCCCCGCTTTTGCGCCGCATTCCCCCCTCGACTCCCTCCTTTCCTCCCCTCCTCACTCCGTGTTGCCTTTTTCGCCCCCTGCCCCCTCTCAGGCCCGCCCCCTGCTTCTGTGCTCCCGGCTGCGGTCCCCCAGCGCCTTCCGCGCCTTCTCAGTCTCTCTGCTCGCCACGCTCCTTCCCGCCGCCCCCGTTCCCCAGTTCTTCGTTGTGCCCTCCCGCTGGCCCTCCTTTCTCACTCCGCCCCTGCCGTCTCCCCCACTCGCCCCTGGCCCCCCTTCCTGGTCTCGCTGTTTGCGTCTCCCTTGCACCTCTGCCCGGCCTTTCTTTGCTTGGCGGACCCGCCGTGCTTTCCTGCCGCTCCTCCCCGGTTTTCCTTGCTTCGTCTGGGCGGTGGGGGGGGGGGTGGGGGCGGGGGGGGGGCGGGGGGGGGGGGGGCGGCCGTGCGTCTCCCCTTTTGCGCTTTTGGGGGCTTGGGTCCGCTCGCTTCTCCCTTCTCCCCCTACTTCTCTTTGCCTGGGCGTGCCCCGCGCGCCAGCCTTCTTTCCCTCTCTCTGCCCTGTCTTTTTCGTCCTGCTCCCCTTGGGCTGCCTCCCGCTGCTGCTTCCCGGTGCCCCTGGTGCGGCGGGTGTCTCGCCCTGGCCCCCCCCCGGCTTCGCCTCTTCCCCCTGCCCCACGGTGCCGGCCCTCTTTGTGAGCCCCCTGGCCCCCTCCCTGGTCCCCGCCCTGCGCTCTGCCGCTCGTCCTCACGTCTTTGTGCCCTTCCTCCTGCCTCTCCCTCGCGCCGCTTGGCCCTCATCTGTATCGGTGGCTCCGTCTTCCCCCGCGCCAGCGTCTGCGCCTCCTCCCGCGTGCCTCTTCGTCGTTTGCCACGTCCTCCCCCTCTCGCGCTGTGTTCGCCCCTCCCCTCCTTGCCCCGGCGCTTCCGGGCTGCTTGGTTTTTTCGCCCCGCGCGCGGCTCTGCTCTCGCGCTCTCTCCGTCTTCGCTGCCCTCCCTCCCCCTCCGTCTTCTTCCCACCTGCCCTCTCCCCTTTCTCCCCGCCTCCCCTCCTCCATCCCTTCCCTCGGGCTGGTTCCCCCGCCTCTCCCTGGGCAGCTTCCGGGCGCCCGCGTGTCGCGTCGGGCGCCGCTTCGCCGTGGGCCTTTCGTTTTTTTCCGGCCTCGCGGTCGCCCTCTCGCGCGTCGCTGCCGCTGGCTTCGCTCGTGTTCCCCGGCTTTCTCTCCCCGTTTTCCCCGTTACTTTGGCTTGTCGCCCTTGAGTGCCGCTCCCGCCGCCGTATGTCTCTGCCTTTCGGTTCCGGCCCGGCACCGTTTGCCCCGCCCGGTTCTCGCTCATCCTTGGCTCCGGCCCAGGTCTGCCGCTTGCACGCGCCGCCTGGTCGCCGCGCTCGCGGTCGCTTCACGCTGCTGGTTCCTCGTGCGCTTTTTGCTGTGGCTCCTTTCTTCTCTTTTTTGCGCTTGGCGGTTTCTTCGTTCCATGGCCCAAGGCTGCCCTCGTGTGTCCCACTCGCCTGCGGGGCCTCTGGTGGCCTGTCGCCTCCTGCCCCCGCCAGTGCCGCGGTGGTGTTGCTCTCCCGGGCGCCTCTCGGCCCCCTCGTGGCCCCTGTCCCGCCCCCGGCTCCGCTCTTGCGTCCCGCCTGGCTCGGGCCCCCCTCGATGCCACTGTCCCCACGGTATATGGTCCCCTCTGTGCTGCCGGCCCCCCCCTGCTCCCGCGTCGCCTGTCCGGCCTTCGCTCCGTGGGCCTTCTCTCTGTCGCTCCGCCGTCCCGGCGTGACTCCTCCCCCCCCTTCCCGCCCCGCCCTCCCTGTGGTGCCGGCCCTCCCTCCCGCTTTTGCCGTGCTGTCCCCTTCCCCTGGCCCTGCTGGGCCCCCCCAGCTTGCTGCCGGCGCCGCCCCGCGCCCCCCTGCAGCGTGTGCGCCGCGCCCTTGGTGGCGAGGGGCCCGGCGGTCCCGGTGCTTTGGGTTTCGTCGCTGGGGGCCCTGGGCTCGTGGTTTCCTGGCTAAGCAGTTGGCACTGACCGTTGGGACCTCCGGGTCCTCTACCGGCGAGCCTGATCGTCGGCTTTGCTGCCATCGCGCGTTAGAGCTCGCCATGTCACATCTTGTCTGCCCACATGTCGTGTCCATCGCCCGCTATGTTGCAGCTGGCTGTCCTGCGAGGGTGGGCTCCCCCCCCTTCCCCCCTTCTTTTTTTTTCTTTTGGCATGTGCTGGTGGTTTCCCCTTTTTCCCCCCTTTTGGTTGGTGGTGCTTTTTTTTTTTCTTCTCTGTTCTTCTTTCTCTCTCTCTTCTCTCCCTGTCGTTTTATGTCGCCGTGCTCATGTGCCCACCGCCCATTGGCGCGACAAGCCGCAATTCTTCTTGGCCGGTCTCGCCTTTTTCTGTGGTGCCTGGTGCCTCTTACTTGTCCTGGGGCGCGTTTTTGCTTGTGCCCTTCCCCGGGCTCTTTCTCTCTCTTCTTTGTTGCAACGTGTGAGGTTTCTCCTCCAAATTTCTATTTCTTTCACTTTTCTCTCTGCTCTGCTCTTCTCTCACTACTGTTCTTATCCGTTTCCGTGCTATAGTCCTGCAGACGGGACCTCGTCTATTACAAATGGCATTTTCTGGATGGGGTTGCTTGGGCGCTTGCCTGCCGTCTGCTCCATGCCTCGGCCACCTGGAATTCGCAGTTCCTCCAGGCAACGGTCACCGTCTTGAGGGCCCAAATTCACAGCCCCAAGGATTTTGTTTTGTCTCAGCATCGTTGGGGGTCTTCTCTTATGTCTTCCATCTCCAATCCGCCTTTCCCGTCCCGAGGTCCATGGGCGTTCCTGCAGTGCCCGTCCCTTTAGCCCCCACGCCGTCAAAGCTGTTCGTGCGTTCCGTCTCCTCTTGGGGGCGCGGGGGGGGGGGTTCCCGAACCTTGCTCATATTGATCCTTTATTTCCACTCTAGAATCTCCCACCATGCCCTTGCTCAGTTCGTTGTGGTTTTCCTCTTGCAAATCGATGCATCCCTGCCTCTCTCATTGCATTTTCTCCACTGCGGCAGTCACGGTTGTGGGTCCCCGTGCCTGCCTCGCCGCCCACTGCGCTCGTATGCTGCATCGCTCCCCGTCGCAATGTCATACGGCTCCATGTGACATCCACCAGCTGCGCTCCTGCAGGGGCCCACCGCAGCTGATCGGTGATTTATCGGTTCCTTTTTGCTGATGGCCAGTGCAGGCCGCTCCTTCCGTCTTCCCCGGCCTAGTCCTCCCAGAGCGACGAGGTCCTGTTTTACGCCTTCTCACGGGCATAATGGAGCGTGCCCCGTCAACAATGGTCTCGTCTTACGCCCGGTCACGGCACGCCGCCCGTTTGACCGCCAGTGCCGCGTGTTCATTGGTGTGCCGCCCAAATCCCTATCCACTGGGCTCTCAGCACATGCTCCCGTCGCTCTCCTCGCTGCAGAAGTATCGTGGCTACGACGTTTTTCCACAACCTGCACGTCCTCAACCACTGAGCCGCACTCCGTGGTGTAAATATATAAATATATGAATCAACTCTCCGCGACCACGAATACCGCCCGCAGGCCGCCCCGTTACATCGACTCAACCCTGCGGGGCTGGCCCAAGGCCACCCTGACGATGGCGAGGCGAGGGTTGCCTCCTTCCCAGACGAAGACGCCACTCACGACTAGCGATGCGGCAAAGTCAATTCCTCGCGCTGACTGGGTGCGCCTCAAGTGTCGATCAGCGCCGGTTCGACTGCCCAGTGTCTGCTCCGCCGGCCTGTATTAAAGTCCGGTCGGCTGACCGGCTATATATAAAGCTGTCCGAGGCAGGCAATGGCGTTCATTCGATGGGTAGAATGCGCTGGCGTTGCACAATGTTTAGTCCTCCTGCGCCCGGCACTCTCGGCCCTAAACGTCGTTCTGTGACGCGTCTAAGACGGGCCCATTGTTGACACTTTCTCTCCATTTATCCACATCTTACAGCGTAAACGGTTGACTTCTTCGTTCCCTACATGTGTTCCTTGTGAATAAACACTGGGACGCTCCCACTGGCATATTCACCAAAAATACCGATAAATCGCCGATCAGCTGCCAGTGATTTCCTCCTGCAGGAAGGCGCCATCTGGACAACTTAGCTGGTCACATGACAGTCTGACGAATATTGCATACGATGTCAGCCGATCTATTGGCTGTCGAGGCGTCACATGGCTTACACGGTGATCCGAGGGAGAAAAACGAGAGAGCGCGGGAATAGCATCGATTTTCAAGATGAAAATACACAATAACTCTACTATTTTGATAGAACTTTTGCATACGTATGTATTTGGATATATACAATCAATCATCAAGGTTTGTCTACCCCCCCTCCGCCTCTGATTGAGTCTGAGAATCTTGTATTTCATGCATCTTCCTGACCATTGTGTGATTTCCTAAGTTGCATCCCGTAGTCTGTTCGTTTTGTCCTTTTTATGATTCCATGTGCTTCTGACATGGGACAGTAAAGGTCTTGTCCTGTGCGTTTTTGCGTTTCAAACTTCCATTCATTGCATGTGGTTGAGGGTGCTGTCAATGTAGCGACAGTTTTACCTGTCCTTCGATGACGGATCTTCACCCATCATTTCCCGAGGACATCTCCATCTGCCTGGAAGTCAGCTGGCATCACTTCGTTCGCAAACTTCTTCCTCTTCTTAACGCCACACAATTATCCCACGCTTCTGCGTGTTGGTGGCCTGGTGGCGAAGAAGTTGACAAGTCTTTCATGAACTGGCTGGCCAAGACGCCGTTCGACTAAGGTTAGGACAGGAATTTCTAATTTGGCCAGGGTGCCGAAATAGCTTGCCGACTCTTTCAACGTCCACCAACTAATGCTGCAGACGAGAGTCGCGTTATCGCCCATCGAGAGGACAGCACACAATTAATGAAACACCAGGATGGTAGTTTATAGCTTGGTCGGGAATCCAACCCGGCTAACACGAGACAGTTTGGATGCGAGGTGTGCGTACCTCTCGGCTGTCTTGACTTGATCTCTGATGTAATCTTCTCTTGAATCTAAACAAAGGGATCAATTGGAACAAAATATCAATAGGAGATTTGTGCACAGGAAACAAACAACTGAGCATCGACTCAACAATCGGCTTTAGAACGTCACTAAGTTATACCTTCACATATATGAGGGTGGAACCCCCCAGAAGGATAAAGTCGTGAAGAGTTTTTAATTCTCTCAAAACAGCAGCGAAGGAGAAATTCTCCAAATATCGAAATCAGAAATAAGAACCGAATACTCTGATTGGATCTCTTCTTGAAGTTCTTGTAACTCCAGCAGAGTACCTACCTGCCCCACGCCATTTTCAATTTGGGAACCCGGTCCATCATCAAAGCTGAATCAATTGAAATAGTGAAAACTGATGTGGAAAAAGTTATTAAAAGACATTAAAAAATTGAAAACTTTAAAGTTTATATGGGAGTGAAATGAATATAAAAGACAAGATGAAGAACAAACTCCTTATTGAAACAATCTTCATTTTATAACATCATTTCAAGATTTTGTAAGATGTGATGTTTATGAAGAACTATACAAGACAAGAGGAAGATGTTGATAATACAGTGGTAGGAGTGGATTTTAATATTTAAAAAATCATCTTTTTAGGATATACACATTCTAAAATGAGACCCTCTTAAGCTTCTTCTTATATTGAATACCACAAAAGAAATAAAAACTAAAGAAGGCAGTTGTTAATATTAAGAACAATGATAATATAATGTTCTCGGTCTGTTCTTGCTCACTTACATCCACAAATTGTAATTCAGAAAGAGTAAAACAATATATGAAATATGAGAATACCTGGACATTAAAGATTTAAATTCCAATGCACCTACAACAGATATCCTAAATTTGAGAAAAAGAATAATCTTCTATTAATGTATAGGATTAACTAGAGAGAGTAAAGTTCAGATATTAAAAATTTCAAACAACTATAAAAATGAGAAACACACATTGATTTTTATATTTTAAGTGTGGAAAGAATTTCACATTTATACATACATCAATAATTTATCAAGATTAATCTCTTCTCAGGTATCCGAAAGAAAAAAAATATATTCTGTAAAGCGATGTCTTAATTCATTTCATACAAAGAACGATTAGAAGACAAGGACATCAATAAGAGAACTGAAGGTGTAATCATTTAAATCGAGCTGTAAAACTAATCACTCAGTCGCCGAAAAGACCATAAGCGAATGGTGAAAAAAGAATTCAATTCTATGAAGATCTACAGATTAAAGTTGCAGCTAATCATTGCACATTACTAGGTGATAGATAGTGCACGTGATGTTTGAAATGATAATGCCTAAACAAAGATAGAATTTACGGACTTCTCGCTAATAACTGTAGTGAATCATATATAACGAGAGTAAATACGGCTCAAAAACACATATCCTGTGGCTTCTTATTAAGCATCAATGCCTGTTGGACGTAAACTAGTATACTGAATTGAACACTTAACATTAATATGTTGAAAAAACGCTCACAAAGAGTTGTAAAGACAGATTTATAAGGATTCGTAATAAGACTATGACGAATTGAACTGAAAGACCAAATGAACCGATGAAAATTAAACCGAAGAAAAAAATTAGAAATTTAGAAAGAACAGATACTAGACGATCACTCTTGTTGAGAGGGGAATATTCAGAGAGAGAGAGACAGGGATCAATACAGAGTATGGGATCATCATGATCCATCTATATATAGATCTGGTAATATAGAGGTCCCCGCTCATGTCTGTTTAATTTAATTATAAAGTTTGCATTCTTTCTATTCCAGCTCTTCTATTCAACAAACAGCCAGCCATGCTAAGTGATGCACACCAAGTACACAATACAGAATGAGAACCTCTCAAAAACGGAGCGGCAGGACAACGGTGCTAGTCTGTGTGCGAGCGCATAACGAGGAAATAGGTTAGCACAAGGGCACAAAGTCAAAGTCGAAGTGGTAGCATGCGCATCATTGAACGAAGCCCAATCGACTGTTAGACAAAATAAGTGATATCAACAAACCCTGAACCTTCGTCTAAGGATTACATGAGAGATCGTACAGTAGTCTTATATACTTGGGAGACAAAACCACTATACCTAACGAGCAGCAAATCTAAGCTCCACGGGCCTCTGTTTCCAGATCTTAAATTCATGTTCTTTACCAAACATGATGCGAATTTCAACATAAAAGAGGAAATTCAGATAAAGAGCAGAATCAAGGTTAAAAAAATTGTAATTAAGTGAGAAAATTAATGAAGAAATTTAACTGAAGATCAAATCTAAATTATAACTAGAGAAATAATCAGCTAAAGAGGAAATTCTGATTAAAGATGAAGATTCCTGATTAAAGAGGGGAATTCTAACTAAGAAGAAATGGCTCACAAGGAATAAATTCGAAGAAGTAAAAGAGAAAGTTCTTGAAAAGTAAGGTGGAAGATCCTTAATGATCCATATAAGCGCAGGAAAGGACTATAGAGAGACTCACACACGTCGGAAGCATCAGTGAGATTTCAGCATTATTTAGGGGAAACATCCAACCCAAGAGTACTCAGAGAGAGAAAGAGATTTCTAGATAGAGTGAACACTGTAGGAAAAGAATAGATAGATGATGATCTGAAGACGACATATATTTGACGAACATGCGGCCGGACACGACTAGAATGTGCGAGGAAGAGACTACGCTTTAGAGCGATACCTAACGTTCAACGAGAGACGTATGGGAGGGAGATGAGGCGGATGGATGGTTTGTGAGCGTAAAAACAGGCATGTATATAACTATATGTTATCAGACACTCATAGAATGAAGTTGAGAAGGGTCGATGAGTAGTATGCTATACGACCTCATCTGCTATAATAAAAAATATGTCATGGATTAGAATCCGCCCACTATTTTGACAGCTCCTAGGTTTAGATCTTGGAGTGCAAATGTTGAAAAATGGCCAGAATAAATATAGATTTAATCAAGTGATGGTAGATATTTGTTGATGATTTCAGAGAAGTCTAAGAGAGGGTGGTATATGAGACCACATAGTATGATTGCAAAAGATAATGCTACAATCAGCAATATCACGTAAATAATACTTGCCAAATTATGAGAAGTGAAAAAGATAGCTAATATTTGAGTGACTATCTGATGCAATATATTTTTATGGAGGGCAATCAACTGTCTCAATCTCTGCCTATGGTAAATAAGTGGGTGGAGGAGAAAAGGAGTATTAAAAAAGGTTTTGATGGAATACTATAGGCGCATCACTCGGTCGTACGCTGAGGACGGACGCTTGGAGAGAATTGAATATTCTGGAGCGAAGCGATGTTAGAGGAAGCGGACTATTACATCTGTATTTGCGTCCCTCGATGCGCGTCAGCGGAGGACGCGAGAACCTCATACTATATCACACAGACATGTACGCATGTATTTAGCGAGAGGAACCGAAGCACGTGGCGAAGTACGATAGCTCCAAATCAAAGGACGACAGGAGCGAGACAACGAACGGCTCGCACTAGTTGGCATGTGAGAGAAGGAAAACCCACGTGGAAAGCAAAAGCAATGGTTAAGGGGTGATCGTAGTCGTACATCAGATGAAACTGTGATATAGATGACTTGTGAAACAGGAGTCAAGATACGTGAACGTCCCAGGACCAATAATGCTATGAGGAACTAGCGGAATTCAGTAATATGACGTAAGATGGATAAATGTTATGGATCGCGAGCATCAGGAGAGAATTGACTTGGAAACACGTTATCTGCTGAGCGGAGAGAAACGGATGGAGAAGAGCATAAAAATTGCAGAAGCAGTTTTAAACATTTAAACAAAGTTCCTCTGGATGAAAAAGTATATTAATTCGATACAGATAGAGAACATAGAATAGCAAAAGTAACACATTTTGAAGGTAATATCTATAGAATTGATGAATAAGCTAGTCTTTGTTAAAAGACCACCTGAGAATGTTAGATATAAACAAGGCAAAAGGAACAAAAGCGGAAAACACATTAAAGAATCTTTGAAAATGCTGAAGAAGCGTGCTAGATTGATATAAATATAAATGCAAGTTGAAGAGCGGAATAGAGGTTTTTCAAAACTATTCGCTATTACATATGGAGAGAAAGGAGGAACGTATTGGTAATGGACAAACGCCTATTCATATGTTTGGATACGACGTTAGACAGCTCCTTGTTTACAAACCAGGATGATTGATGTATCGGTCATGATTTTTGTATATATGACTATAAGAAAGAGTGAGTGTGTGAATGTTTGTCATATTGTTGTAATACCGGATGGGACACGTCGGGACGACACTTTAACGATCGAGTATCCGTTTGGAGATTCCGTCACGAATCGAGTCAAATACTGATGATGCTTATAGATCAAAGATTCGATGAAGAGAAAATATTGGAGTAAGTATGATACAAGTAGATTTATAAGAAGAGTGATGCTGATAATTTATAAAAAAAGAATGAAAAGGTTATTGCTAATTATTTAAGGATATATTGGGCTGGAAAAGTAATGAATGAGTTTAGGCGGATTGAGAGCTACAGCGCAATAGTAGCCTTTATAAATATGGTGAATTCTAGAGCGATAAAAGGTTAAATGGGAGAATAAAGAAAATATTAATAGACAGAAAGTCAATATACCTTTTAGGAAATTATTATAATGTGTTTGATGAATAGCCAGTAAAGTGACAGAAGTATAGAAAAAGAATACAATTTTAGGTGAAAATTAATAACATAAGAATATAACTAGCTGAATCAGAAATAACAGATGCAAAAAGGACGATTAAAGACCTATGCCACTAACAGTACAGCTAAGATTCACTTAGATTAATGGAAAGAAATTTGTGTTCCATAGGATATTGGTAATGAATAAAGAGTTATATTAAATCATAAAGAGTATATAGAAAGATTGGTGTTCCCATATGGATAACAGTTTTTAACTACTAGAATATG